>PVKE010025575.1:0-22951 GCA_004027555.1 Craseonycteris thonglongyai | reverse complement strand
GATCGAATCCCGGCTCCGGCCCAGGCAGGACCCACGTGCTGAGCTGCGGAGTTCCCACAGTTCGGTTCTCTGGCTGTCTCTGTCTCTGTCTCTCTCTCTATCTGTCAAAAAGTAAAATAGAAATAACTATGCACTGAAGACAAAAAGATAATTTCTCTCTATAAATGTGAAAAGATAAAAAAAAAAAAAAAAAAAAAAAAAAAAAAAAAAAAAAAAAAAAAAAAAAAAAAAGAAATACAATACAAGATCTCTTTGATTACTTTCAGTAGTAAGAACTAGAATTATTGTACTAATTTCAAGTTACTGCATGAGGGAAAAGGAAGATGACTACAGCCAGCCTTTGTTAGTGGAGGGAAGGTGTGAAGGATGCCTAGAGGCTTTGGATCCCGGGAGAGGGGACTGAGAGTGGATTTTCATTGTTTGATTTTTTTATGTACTTGTGTGATATTTTAAGACCAATATACTTTCATGGTTGATAAAAATAGCAAACCCTTTCCTTTTCAGGAGCACCTAATCTTCGCAGTATGTCTGTCGTATCAGTACTCAGGATTGGAAGATACCATAGAGGAAAAGCAGGAAGTGAACGTCGGGAAGCCTCTCATTGCTAAACTAGACATTCATCGAGGTTTAGGAAGGAACACGTGCTTTCAGACTTGTATTCTGTGTAATGGCCCTTACCAGAGCTCTGTGCCCACCTCAGCGGGAGCTGGACATTATCATTCATCTCAGGACTCATTCCTTGGTGTTTACCACTCACATCTTGGTAATTCAAGTAATGACATGCCATCAGATAGTTGTCGTTGCAGCCGGACTGCAGATGCATTTATTTCAAGTCATCCCACTCACCATTATTCATGTCAATCTGGTAGAAGTAACGTACCAATCGAAACGACCGACGAAATACCATTTAGTTTCTCTGATGCACTCAGAATTTCTGAAAAGTGACCTCCTTGTTTTTGAAAGTTACCATAATCACTAGATGCCTCATATGCAACAGTACTGATATAAAGAGAAGGATTGTGAAAGAGCAAATATGTGTATGTAGAGAGAGAAAACTAGTAACACCTGTTTTGTGGCAAGCTTGGGACTTTGAGATGTTGAAATTATATTATTTAACCACAGACTTCTTCCTCCTTACTCTTTTAAGATTTTGTGAATTGACTGATTTGTTCTATAAGAGCAAAGTATGGATGAGTATATGTTTATTTGTATATAACAAAAATATCTTTATTTTGACCACTCTGAAGTAAAAACAGTGGGAATGGCATTATTGTAGAATAACTCATTGTATTTTTAGAACCAGAAACAACCTGGTGATCATCAGGTTTAACCTAATTTTATCAGCAAAAGGAATAGATTGAGACATCTTGTTTAAGTTAAACATGGCATTGAGACCTCCAGACTTCCACTCCAGTATTTATTCCACTACACACCACCTACCTAATGGGTTCTGAGACATACTATTTTTGTAGATAAATTTAAAGATAGATATGTAAATATGCATATCTGTGTATAATCTAGAAATGTACAAACTTTAGTTTGTAGTTAGTTACAGGACTTTGATACAAATGTCAGTTAAGTGGTTTGTATATAAACCTGATGTAAAACAAGCTGAAATTTCTTGTTCTAAAGTCATGAAATCACAGGAGATGTGATGAAATGTCTGTGTTAAAGCTAGATAGCAGGATAATTTGGCACTGGATAATAGTGGTAGCTGCCCATCTGAATCTTAGAAACATTAGGTATGTCCTCTTTGATAACATGTGTTTTCTGATTGAATTTTACTGTCCATAATCTTATCATCTTTGGTTCTACTCAAAAGCAAGTTAAAAAGGCAGCTGTCAAAACAAAAAGGAAAAAAAGAAACAACAATAAACAAAAAACTTGAATTGGTAATTTGAAAATGTCCCACAAAGGAAATCCCAGGCTCAGAGCGCTTCACTGCTGTATTCACCAGACCTATAAAGAACTAACGCCAATCCCATACAGACCTCCCAAAAATGTAAGAGGAGAGATTACTTCCCAACTCATTTTGTGAGGCCAGTATTACCCTGATACAAAACCAGACAAAGACACAGGAAAACCACCGAACAATGTCTGTTATGAATATAGATACAGAAATCATCAACAAAATACATACTAACAAGCTGAATCTAGCAAGTTATAAAAAGAATTATATACCATGACCAAATGAGATTTAATCCAGGAATTCAAGGTTGGTTTAATATCCAGAAACCAATATAATATGAAAATTATCCCCATTATTCATAGTGTATGCGTGTTATTTATATACATACCTCAAGGAGATCATAATTTTTTTTTTTTAAGATTTATTTTTATTGTTTTTGACAGAGACAGAGAAAAGGGGGAGGGCCCAGAACAGTCTCCATAGTTGCACATCATCAGTTTTTCCACATAGTTTGATTCCACAGGTGGGCTTGGGGCTGCACAGGGCAGGAACTGGGCCAGTGTCTCACCCCGATGAGAACTGAACTGGGGGCACTCCCCAGTTCAGCATGTGGGTCTGCACGGGCCGGGGCCAGGATTCAATCCTCGGTCCCTGGGCTGCAAAGTGAGCACCTAACCCACTGAACCATCCCGGCTTCCCCTGGAGATTATAATCTTAAATTCTAAAAACAACTTATCTCTGATGTATTCTGTTTTCCTTATTTTACAAAAGAGAAAATGGGGTTTAGAGGTATTGAGTGACTTGCCTGAGGCTATCCCACTAATGGTGCGGGAGCTGGATTCAAACCGGCCCCACGGCCAGCGCTGCTTCACTGCACTGCCCTGTCCCTGGCCTTCTCCATCCCTGTCATCTGCAGGAGAATGGAGAGAAGAGGTCAAAATACTTCCTTGTTCCACCTCGGCTGAGAACGTGCACATCAGGGAACTCAAAATCTTCACCCGTCTGCACATTTCTGTGAATGATCCTAAGTGCTGTGAGTATTGATTTGGGGATTATAAATAAATTGGCAAATTCACATATTCGAAATTATAAGTAATAGGAATCAACTGTAGTACGTTCATAATGGACAAAATTACCACGATTGTCTTAATATAAGTAGAAAATGCATTTCATAAAATTTAGCGCCCTTTCATGATAAAAAAAAAAAAAAAAGATAGTAAGGTAGGAATAAAAAGAAATTTCCTCAACATGATAAAGGTCATCTACGAAAAGCACATCTAACATCCTACTTCATGGTGACAGACGGAATGCTCAATGCTTTTTCCCGCCTAAGATCAGTAACAAGACAAGGATATTCACTCTCACCACTTGTATTCAACATTGCACTTGAGGTTCTAGCCATGGCAATTAGGCCAGAGAAAGAAAGAAAAGGCAACCAACCGTACTGAAAAGGAAGTAAAGTACATATTCATATATATGACATGTCTTGTTACATAGAAAATCTTAAGAAATTCATTGAAAAGCAAATGAGTTCAACAGGTTATAGGATAGCTACAAGAGCAATATACAAAAATCAGTTCTGTTTCTATACTAGCAGTAAACATTGTGAAATTCATTTTTTTTAATTCTATCTAGCATCAAGATGAAAAAAATAAAACTACCAAACATATTTGAAAGAAATTACAGAAGATGTAAGTAAATAGAAAGATACCCTTTTTTTTTTTTTTTGAACTGAACTGGGGACCTCACTGCATTCGGGAAGCACACCTGTTCAGCATGTGGGTCTGCCTGGGCGGGAGCCGGAATTCGATCCTTGGTCCTCGGGGCTTCAAAGTGAGCACTTAACCCGCTGAGCCGTCCCAGCTTTCCCATATATCTTTTTTTTTAAGATACATTTTATTGTTTTTGACAGAGAAATGGGAGGGCCCAGAGCAGTCTCCATAGTTGTGCATCATTAGTTTCAATATAGTTTCATTCCGCACAGGTAGATGTGGGGCCGTGCAGGGCAGGAACCAAATTAGGAGCCTTCTTCGTGGGAGGTGTGTCCCAGCCGAACATATGGGTTTGCATGGGCCAGGGCTGAGATTTGATCCCTGGACCTCACAGTTGCAAGGGAAGCACTCAACCTGTTGAGCTATCCTGCCATCCCCATTAATCACAGTTTTTTGACTTCAGGAAATTCAGTCACGTAGCCATAGCTCAGCTAATTGGTAATCAGCCCAAGTTTGATATCAGGATGTGATCTGATATTTTTTAATGCTTTTAATGTTCGGTTTTGTTTTTTAACAAAATGCCTAAATATTTTGTTTCCAATTACTCTGAACATTCCCCTGCTATTTACATACTACCATTGCTTTCAACTATCACCTGATGCCAAATACTCAGAGTTTACAAATTAACTTTTGTTCATTTCAACTGTTTATCTAGTTTAACATTGTGAATTTTATCCAGGCGTAACTTGCCTTTGAATTATATGACATTTCTCATAATGATAAAATGTTAGTAAGGAAAAATACCCAGCACATGAGAATGTTTGTATAAATATATGTGATTTTTTCCCAATTGGACAGGATTAAAAACATTTGCATGTGACACAAAGTTTGGCTTGCCTAAGGAAGAGTCTGAGTCCACTCCAGGTTTCCCCACTTAATAATGGTGTGGCTTGAAGTTTGGTGTGCTGTTTAACTTGTCTATGCATCTGTCTCCTTATCTGAAAATGGGGATGATGGTATCACATCAGAGGGCTTCTAATACTTTACAAGGCCAGCAGTAGTAAAGGAGTCAACTCATAGCCAGTGCCGGCTTTTTGAAAGGGGTCATCATTCTTCAAATGGGGCATTGTCAGGACTGTACCCATACGTACCCCGTACAGGGTGTATTGTTTGTTATTAAGGAGCTTCCTACAAAGTACTGTAACAGTGTTGTTAGTGCAGTACTGGCTTCTAAAATAAGTTGAATTGCATTCTGTTCACTCCAAAACCACTTTTCAAAAAGCATGCACATTTAACATCACCAGTTGTTAGTGTCATTGGAAGTACATCATATCTACCCACACAAACCATTGATATGCAGTGTTTCTCTCAGATTACCTTTTCCAGTTTTTATACAGGAACAACTATATAATCAGGTATAGAAGTACACATGGTATAATATAAATAGACTAAGCTTCAATAAACTTCTTTTTAAAACACTTTTTCATAAATGTAGGTAATCTTAAAAATGCACAGGACATCATGTATTTTTAATGTCATAAGTAATACAAGTATATAGGTACATGCATACTTTTTATTCTACCTGTCACAAAATAAAATCTAAAGGAATTCCCAGTTATTTGCATCATGTTTTTAGTTTAGTTGAACAACATTTTAAGTGGTAGAAGTGGTTGGCTGAGTATTCTTACATTAATAGTTGCTAGCACCGGCCTTGGATTTTTTTTTTTTTTTAATTCTAAACATTTCCAAACTTAGAGGAAAATTGCAAAACTAGTACAATGAATCCCCATATTCCTTTCACCCTGATTTTCTAAATGTTAACATTTTTCCAAGTTTTACCATTTTTTCTCATAAATGTATATATAATTTTATATGTATTGACATATATGTACACGTGACATTTTTTTTCTGAGCTGTTAGAAAGTTACCCTTTTGCCCCTAAATAAATACTAAAGTGTGTACTGCCTAAAAACAGGAACACTCTCCTACATCACCACACTACAACTGTCAAGATGTTTCTTAGGATTCCAGAAACTTCTTTTGTTGTAACCTGAACACTGGGAACCAAGTGCATATCCCATTTGTTTCTTTCTGTTCTCTATTCCTGTTCATTATCTGCAGACTTTCAGACACAGCACAAGTAGTGCCCCCTTTTCTATGAGCTGGTAATCTACACCAAGTCTTTTATTACAAGATCATAAGCATGTAATTCTGTAACATAACAGTATCACACTCAAGCACACGATATGACGTTTTAGGTGAAATGTCCACATTGCTGTCCATCTCGTGCAAGACAAAGCAGCCTCACAACGTTCCGGCGTCGCTCCTGCCGGGCCCTGAGTTTTGTCTGTTTTTCTAATTTTGTAAGTTAGGAGAGTAACTCCAGTGCTGTTATTCCATCATGGCTGGAAGTGAATGTTTGCAAGTAATTTTTTAAGAAACTCCCACCTTCCTTGGCAAACTATTTCCTATCACTTAAACTGTTCCACCCCAAACTCACTTGTTAAAAGGCAGCTTGCATCTATTATTTTAATAAAGTGGTTCATCAATGTTATCCAGACTTAAGGTGTAAATGTTATGCAAAGGAAGGAAAGCAATTAAGCTATGGTAGGTACAAACATTTTACACACAGGGTCTCGTTTAACCCTTGGCAACCTTACAATCCAGATAAGAAATGAAGGCTTACCCAGGATGTGAATTCACCCTGCCTAACCCAACTGGCAAGTGGCAGAGGCAGGATGACTCAAACGCAGAACATAGCCCATAGTTTTTCCACATTGCTGCTGCTGATGACCCAGTAATGACAAGATACACAATCATTGAATAATAAATGCTGAATCATTGCAAAGGTGGTATAACATTCTATTCTCTTATTGGATGGAGCATTAAATATTGTGTCTATAAATCATTGTTTGAATGAAGTTTGCAAGAAAACATCCTACAGTGAAAACAGAGGGAATGGCATCTTGAATTTGATGACTTGATCTTGTGTTTCCAACACAACAGAAAAAGAGCCAGCAGTGGTTTGGGGTGACATGTATTAAGGGCATGGCTTAATATTTCATCCTTCCAAGTATATAAAAAGTAGTTTTAAATATGGACACATTCTTAAAGGAGAAAGTAATTGACCATGTCTAAGTGTGAAAGTTACAGGTTGCATTCCAAAAATTTCCAAAAAAGTTGACCTAAAATTAGTAATGTTGCTATTAATATATTATGCTCAACAGAGTTATGATCGGGAAAGGTATTTTTTTAAGTGTTCTCATAAGCTTTAGGTTTTCCACTTTCGACTTTGTGTAGAATGGTCCTTACTATGTTACAAAGATTTTATTTAGTGTCTTCCCTGAAGACGGATCGTTTTATGACATACATCCTCCATTTAGATCTGACCTCAGTGCCCTCTACTCTGCTGTCTTGCTTCCCAACTTCCTGTTCTAATCACTCATGCCTGAGTCCAGAGGTTTCAGACTGTTCAGAGTAGCTTCTCTCTGAACAAAGGCTCCCCACCTTTGTTTCTAAGGTGACCAACTTTTTTCCAATGAAAAGGAGGACATAAATAAATTAAATATCGCAAATAAAAAAATTTATTCTTTGCAACAATAAAGCATTATAATATAGTAAACATAACGCAAGGCATATTATGACTTATTTAAATATGAATATTTTTTGATTGAATATTTTTTGTTAATGTGTCATTTTCTAACAAAATGTTAGAAATATCCGTACAAGAACTATTTTTCATATTGAATTTCACAGCAGGTGCTGCAGCTAGAGTATCAACATTCAGTCTTGATTTTTCAGTTGTCCAAAAATCATTAGCAATTGAAAATACCCTTTCAACAGCTGCATTAGTGCCAGGGCAGCACAATGTAAACTGGACTAGAAGAAGTAAATTTTCATATGGTATATGTGCATTTTTGAAATGGTTGACTATTTCCACCCATCTTTTATCAACTTCAACGTGTTCATTTTCCCACTCGACCAATTTTTCAGAATTTAAATAAATATTCAGTTTTCTAATTTCTTCAAATAGACCATTGTTGTCTATTTTAATGTCTGGTAGTTCTGTGGATAAAAACTGAGCACAAGTCAAAAAGGAGGACATCTAGGAGGACACTTTTCGAGGGAGGATAGAACTTCCAAAAGGAGGACTGTCCTCCCTAAAGGAGGACGGTTGGTCACCTTATTCTCAAGCAACCCTGCTTTTATCTCTGTCCTTATATGGCCTTTCCAAGTTAGCTTTGGTTTGCATAGTTTATCCGCCAAAAACCCTGGGTCTAGTCGCTCCCTAACTGCCCCCATTCCTTGGGGATTCTCCCCCAGGCACACAACCATTCCCCTTACCAGCTGGGTGACGCTGCGCCAATTACAACACTGAGGAAGGAGAAGAAAAAGAATCCCAGTGGAGCGCTGAGGACTTCCAGCCTCCCGTTAAAGGTTCAGTAGGCCGGTCTGTGTGAGCTGCTGATGACAGTTTGGCCAACAGCACAAAACCTGGCCCTCAAACCAACTCAGTCATTCACGATGTGGTTTGCTGGTAGGTGTTATGAACAAGGCAAGACGCCATCTGATGTGTTCCCATTTGAATCAGTTATTGCTACTAGGCATTAAGTTTCTTAAACCCCGCATTGCGCTTCAGTGGCGCCTGACCTAGTTGTCGCCCTGGGAGGTATACGGTTTGGAGGCACGCCGTGGTATGACCACCGGCACGAAGTGTGCTTGTTGGGGAAGGCCAGGGGTCAGCACACTGGGTCAGCACACCCCTGCCTGCCTCCCTGGAGGACCAGCGGTGGAGGAAGCCAAATCTCTGTCCCAGGCGCTCTTCTCAGCATGGTAGGAATGCGGGGAGGCACAGAGACGCATCCAGTGGCTGAGAGCCAGGCTGGGCAGGGCTCTCTCAGTTTTGTAACCACCCCCTTGGCTATTGGCAGACTTTGCAGGAGGTCAGACAGGGGCATGACGGCATCATATTAATGCTCTGGAAATTGGTGGCAGGGTCACAGGGGAATGGCCTGGAGGGAGGAGCTCTCTTTAGAGACCCTGACAATGACCGGGACTCAGAGTGGACAGGACAGCTAGAACTCTGTTTAGGGAAAAAATGGGGGCATGTGGCAATGGCAGAAAGACAAGCTGATGGCAGGACCCACCCTGGAGTGACAAGCAGGGAGGCTAAGAGCCAGAGCTCACCCTGGGGCACAGTTGAAGCTCACCTCGCCCAAAGGGAGAGACCGTAGTACTGGTCACCTGGAAATGTCTTGACTGCCAGGCTGCACCCACACAGCGGAGGGGTCGGACCAGTGAGAAACACTAGGACCTGGACCGGGAAGCAGGGACCGTGGGTCCCCGGGGGAAAACTGTTTGGGAATCTGTGGGGATTCGAGCTGCCCTGTCAGGACGGCTGGCTCTCCCGGCCTCCGGGCGGGCCCCTGCTGTCGCTCCAAGGCCTTGCCTGGGTTTTCCCTCTGGTTGAGTTCTGGGGAGGCCATGAGCCGCGGTTACCAGCAGAGGGCAGCACAGGCTTGAATTTGTTCCTAGCCGATTTGCACCTGCCCGATCTTGGGTGGGAAGAATGCACGAAGACAATTTAGCATTTTTACAAGCCAGAGCTTCCATATATACTCAGGGCCTCGCCATCTATCCCGTGGCTTACTACAATGATGGGACGGAGGGGGAAAGGGGGAAGGGGCTGCAAGGAAGGCCCCGGGAGCCTAAGCAATGCACAAGGAAAGGTGGTCTGCACAGCGATGATTGGCAGCCAGGCTTAGCCCAGCCCTGACATGGCCCTTCCAAGTGTTGGTTCCTCTCTCCCCTTCTGTCCTCACCCCTGAGACCCTAGTGCCAGAAAGCACAGACAGTGGGTGCGAAGCACCACCCCTGGTCATGCGCTTGGTCACGTGTCACTCTTGCCCCTGCCCACCTCGGACCCCTCTTGGGACGCATCAGGGCACAGGAGCAAAAGAACCTACAGTTCCAGCTGACCTTTGACCTTTGAAACCTCCACACCCAGCAAGAAAAAATGAACTGAAGGATTGTGGGAGGCTCCCCAGATGTGACCCCGGACTTGAGCCTCTTAGAATGGAGTGTTAATACATGAACGAAGGTCTTAAGTTCCTCCCACTCTAATTTTTTGGGGGAGGTGGGCGGTAATAATTGTAATATTTACATTTTTTATTGTAAAAATATACATAAGATAAAGTGTACAGTCTTTACCATCTGAAGTGCGCAGTTCAAGAAAGTGTATTCACATTGTTCGCACTCTAAACTTTTAATGTGATTTCTCGTGTACAGAACTGGAGGCAGACAGAGATACAGTGAATCTCCACGGAGAGGCAGCGACGTGGAGAATGATTTCACTGAGGAAAACAGATGGAATTCCAAGGTGGGCATGAGAGGTTTATCAGGCCATTGTGCACCTACGAATTCCAGGACAGCTCTGCCCCAGGAGGTGGGGGTGGCGGCTGTTATGTCCTGTACACCTCAGTCGTACCTCCCCCACGTTTCCCACATACAGTGGCCAGACAGGGCCTGCATCTCACCTGGAAGGGGTCAGTGAGGACCCCAAAGGGATCCCTGCCCACGTTCAGAAACAGGACCAAAGGCTATGCAAAATCCTCTGAAATGTCACTTTAAAAATAATCTAGGAGAAGCTGGGATGGCTCAGTGGTGTGAGCGCTCATTTTGCAGCCCTGGAGCCTGAGGATCAAATCCCAGCCCCAGCCCTGGCAGACCCACATGCTGAGCTGGGGTGTGCCCCCAGTTCAGTTCTTGCCGGGGCCTATGTGGGAGGCTCCCGGCCCAGTTCCTGCCCTGCACAGCCCTGTGCCCACCTGTGGAGTGAAACTATATGGAAAAACTAATGCTGTCAACTATGGAGACTGCTCTGGGCCCTCCCCCCTTCTCTCTGTCTCTCTCTGTCAAAAACAATAAAAAATATTTTTTTTAATAATCTATATGGTATGTAAATGGGAAGTGACAAATAATTACAAAAAAATTTTAAGCAGTAGAATGTCTTCGACATTTGGCCCCCGATAAACTAGAGAGCTGAGCAAGACAAAACCTGAACCCCAATACTAATCGTGGGGTACTAGCGAGACAGCAGCTACCATGAGCTCGGCACTGTGCTAAAGACTCTGCCTCTCAGGCTTTGCGATGGACGTGTGTTACTGTGCCTGTAACAGGGGAGACTGAAGCCGGAGAAGGCCACCGAGGATGCACATGGTGGGGCCAGGCTTGGACCCCAGCGGACTGGCTCCAGCAACCTGGCTTAACCACCTCACCTTTGCCTGACACGGTGCTGGATGCTGGAGTGTGGCGAGGAGACCAATGGGGCGTCCCGTCCTGGGGCTGCTCAGAGCGGTATTAATAGGAGGGTGAGTTTCCCCATCTTTGAGCCGAGAGAGGTACCAGCCGTAGGAGCTGCGTAGAATTGCCCCAAATCCGCCCGTCTGGAAGGGGAAGATTGTTTCCACATAGCATCTTTCACAAGGGTTGTCGGTGCAACCACAGGTCATTCACCCACAGGCCCCACCAACCACCCCGTCTCTTTCTACCACACGTCCTCTGTTTTGGCTTTAGCAAAAAAAAATAATTATCGAAGAACCTGAGAAAATGAAGAACGTCTTAATAACCCCATGTCTTGGGACGTACTGTCTGTGGATGGCGGTCCTTGTCCTGTCTCTTCTTTTTCATTCTTGACTTCAGTGCATATTTATTTTTATTTTATTTTATTTTTGACAGAAAGAGAGAGAGATACAGAGACAGAAACAGCTAGAGAACTGAACTATGGGCACACCCCAGTTCAGCATATGGGTCCTCACGGGCCGGGGCCGGGACTCGATCCTCGGTCCCCGGGGCTTCAAAGCGAACGCTCAACCCGCTGAGCCATCCCGGCTTTCCCTGCCCAGCTCTTGAAGGGACTTGAACCTGAGAGCACCTAACCAGGAGACAGGCCGTGGAGGTGTGTCCCCCCCAGATCTCTAAGGGCAAAGAGAAAAGTAGAACAGGAAATATGGAATGATTTTCTATTTTACTGTTTTGGGGGTTTTTGTTGTTGTTGCTGTTGGGGGGGGGTTGTTTGTTTGCTTGTTTTTGTAATGCATTTTGGTCCTTATAGTTCCAGCTAGTAGTAGATGCAAAAGAAAAAGATTTGAAAACCTTTTTTCAGGTTCACCAAGCAGCTGAGCATGCCAGGATTTTAATTAACCTCTCCTTTCTTTGGTTTCTTGCGCATCTGACCTGGGCCCTCACCCTGTACCGACCCACGTCTGCTTCTCATCACGATACTGACAGCAGAAAGGACAGCCTGTAGTGCTCAGCAGCGGATCGGTGTGTAGCTGGTGTGTGCACACGTGCACACACATTTTCCCCTTTCCCTTTATCTGTCCCTGGTTTTTCATAATTGAGTCCTGCTTTCATTTGTATATACAAGTGGGTGATATTTGAACCTACTTTTCAGTTATAAGTGTTTCGATGGATACTGAGTATTCAAAAAAAAAAAAAAAATCCAAAACATCAAAGGCACTGAGCATGGAGACCTTGGGGCCCGCGGTCACAGGTGGGCCGCGTGGGCACCTGCTCCTCTCTGCATCTGCGTGGCCTTGTTTTCCAAGCCCATCGTCACCCATGCTCCTGTGAGGATCGCCAGACTGCTGCCTCTGGGTTTTCTGAGGTGGCTTCTGCCAATCAGCAGCGTGGCTTCTGCTAACTCCCTCCCGGGCGTCCCCAGCCATCCTTAAAATGAAGGGTGTGCCCACCCTCCTGCCAGGAAGTGCCCCCACAGAGGCAGCTCATCCCAGGACTTGTCAGTTAAAAGGAGCTATTTCTGGCAACCTCAGCACGGAGTCAGATTTTTCAGAGAAGATACGATATGAATTCTGAGTTTGGGGATGGCTGCCTCCTCCCATCCTGTTGGACCGACTTAAATGTCCATTTTGATGACTTTAAACACAGGTTTCTCGATCTTGGAATTATTGAACTTGGGGCAGGGGCGGGGGGGAGATAATTTTTTGTTGTTGGGAGCTATCCTGTGAATTGTGGGCTACTTTAGCAGCAGGGTGATTTACCCGCCTCAGCCCACTAGATGCCGGTAGCACCACCCAAAACTGTGACTCTCAACAATGCCTCCAGACACTGCCAGATGTCCTGGGGCATGGGGGTGGGGTGGGGTGGGGTGGGGGCAATATTGCCCCAGTTGAGAATTGCTGGTCTAGTGGTTAGAAGCCAGGGATGTCACAAAACACCCTACAGTGCACAGGACGGCCCCACGACAAAGAATTACCAGGCCCAAAGCGTCAGCGGTGCTGAGGCTGCCTCTGCCTGGTTAGTCCCACAGTAGTCGGGTCTTTTCTGTTTTTCCACAGCCTAGTGGACTCCTCCCTGACACACTCCTCACTAAGATTTCTCTCCCTGTGCAATCAAAGGATCGAAAGGAGTCTATCAAGAAAGTGGGAGCTTTGAAGAGGGAAAGGCTGCTCACCCTAAGCTTGGGGGTGTCCACAACTTACTCCTGCAATGGGAAAGGATGGCAGGAAATTGGGGCTCCCAGGGCCCTGATGACCTGTGACCTTGGGGCTGACCCAAGAGGCTCTGGGTTCTGTAAAGAGTCTCCCACTGGGCTCTTCAGAGTCACAGTCCTAGGGGAGAGATGGGCGGCGATGAATCTGGTGAGCTCAGGGCCTGTGCGTGCTCCAGGGAAGGTCAGGGACACGCAAGTGCTCAGGGGCCAGGTCGGGTTCTAACATCTTCCACAAGACCTGACAATAGGACAGACTTGTGACCAGGACCCTTGTGGAGGTTCTGATGCCACCTCGTTGTCTGAACTCTCTGCCCTGATCCCGTAAGCTTGAAGGCGTTCTGAGCCGGCTTCCTGGGCCAGAACGCTTCTCTCAAGTTGGGCTCTCTGAGCAGCAGAAGGAAATGCTCCCATTTGGTGGGTGTGGCTCCCACCAGGACTCCTCTTCTAACTCAAAGCCGGAAACCGTCTCAAAAGACAATGAAAAAAAAAAATACTGCGTGTGCTTCAGTTGTTATAGGATCCATTTTCCATTGTTCGTGACTGCAGCAGCCACGCTGCCTCCCTGAGCGCATCTCTCTACCAACCTGCGTAGCTGGACATCGAAGGGTTTCCTCCGCTTTCTGGAGGAAGAACTTTGTGCTGCTCCATGATCTCACCCCCCTGACCCCCAGCTCAGGAGACTCCCAGAAATGTCCTGTCTTGCCCCCAAGGCAGGGACACAAGGAGCACAGATCCCATTCGCCCACTTCAGGCCAGTGGGCAACTCTGGGTGAAATACTCCATAGTCCTTAGATTGAGAGAAATTGGCCTTATGGAGGGATTTCCACATTACAGAAGTTCCCCCCCACAATGGCATTGTGTCCCTGTGCCCTGAAGTCCCAGCGTGGGAGGCGTACTCATGGCCCCCCAAGGTCATCCACCTCCAAATCCCCAGAACTTGGGGAAGTTACCTTCTGTGGCAAAGGACTTGTGCAGCGATGATTCCCAGTCTTGAGGGGGGTAGATTATCCTCGATTATCTGGGTGGTGATGGGCCAACCTCATCATCAGAATCATTACGACAGAACTGTAGGGGACGCTGGAGACCAAAGGAAAAGGTAACCTGGAAAACAGAAGCAGAGATGGGAGGGGTGCTCTTGAAAGACGGAGGCAGGGACCACAGGCCAAGACACACAGGCCACCACGAGAAGCTGAACAGGGCAAAGAAAGGCCCCTGCCAGCCAGTCTGAGGTTCCTGTCTGTAGGCCTTTCTGTGCCTTCCCTCCTTGAGATTTTCATGTCAACCTGGTGTCGTCTGTATTCAAACACTGGGAAGGAGAAGGGATGATGTGAGCCCTCCAACTCTTCCCCTGTTGTCCTTCTCTAGTCCAGAATTACTTTTCAGAACTTCATTGCTTCCTCTCCCGGGGGCCAGTAAGGAGCCTCCCGTTCCTAGAATGTACTGTTCAAGCCCAGGTTGTTTACAAGGGAGTTTTACAACTCCAGACTTGGGGTGGGGATGGGGTGTGCTTTGAAGAATGGCGTGCTCCTTGTGCTGACTCTAATGTCAGATTACTCCATTAATGGTCCACCCGTGTCCCCTTTCCCAGCCCGTCCCTTTCAGGGGATCTGGTGAGAATTCACGAGTTCCTTGAACTCTTACATAAATAAAAACTCTCACAGCTGGACATTCTGATGCCTTGGAAGGAGTCCTAAAATCCCAAAAGCACTTTAAAATGTGTGTTGCTCCCCAGTCACAGTTATTAGAGGTTCACATACATATGTTCCATCCATGTGACACGCATAGCTGCTGTCACAGACCATGTGTGCTATCCCAGGAAGATGAATATGCCGACTACAGACAGAATCGCGTTGATTTAGGACAATAAAGATCATCTGTGACCTGAGCATCCAGGTTCCTGGGAAGCATACAAAGCCCCTGCACACACACACACGTGCGTGTGCACTGCTGTGACGTCACACGGTGCCTGACACAGGGCTGTGGTGAGGAGAGACTCAGACTCTCTTAATTAGAGCAAAGTGAGATGAGCTATCACTAGAGAGACGAAGCTTCGGAGAAGCAGAAGCTGATGATACCGTTAACACGTGGTTCTCTGCTCTTCTGGGAGCTGACAGCTGAGACAAGTGCACAGGGCAGGGCAGGGGCTGCAGTCAGTCCCGGAAGCCCAGACTTCTCTGCTCCGTTCTCCTCTCAGCTGCTGCTTTCCCAAATAAGCACGCAATCCGTGTGGGGAGGCACTGAGGACCTGGAGTCCCATTTGGAAGCTGTTTTCTGAGCACCGTCGCTCCCGATACCACCCACCCGAAGCGCAGCAGGGCCTTTTCAGAAGTGCGCTTACGGTTTGGCTCATTTTCCCAGAAAAGGATATGAGGGAGGAGAGGGACTTTCGACTGTGGGAAAGCAGAACCCCACCCCTTGTGTTCTTTAAGATTTGGAAGGGTCTTTGCATGGAAATAGCCACGAGGTGGCACTGTTAGTCTCTCAAAATGCTTCCGGAGGTGTGGCTGGGGCTGTGGTGTGTGTGCCTGTGTGTAGGGTGATGTGGGGGTGCCATGTGTGCATGGTGTGTGTGTTGGGGTATGTGTGTTGGGTTGTGTATGTGTGTGGCGTGTGTGTAGGGTCGATGGGGGTGCTGTGGTGTGTCTATGGCGTGTGTGTGTTGGGGGCGTGGCATATGGCCTGTGTGTGCACATGTGTGTTGAGAGTGAGAGACAGCTTCCCTCTCACGCACTCATCCCCACTCAGCCAGGCAGACAGCGCCTGTTCTCGTTTATCCCCAACCTTTCACCCACACTCCTGCCTTCCCCGTCACTCCTCTTTAACATTCTTGGTCAAAAATGAGTGGAAAGGAGCAAGAAAACCCCGCAGAAATCGTGAAACAAATGAAAGCTATTTCCAAGACACCCTGCGAAGAACCGTGAGGTCCTCCCTCCCCTGTCACCTCATTCTCTCCCTCACTTCCCTTTTCTAGCCCCCACCCCATCCCCAGTCCCTTCCAACCCTAAACGGATGCTTTATTGCTTTTCAGGAATACGGTCCCATCATTCCGGTGATTTCCTTCTGGCAGGCATATTCCTTTGAAAAAAGAACTGTAGACAGAATAAAGACCCCAGAGGAATGACTCTTTAATGTTGGCTCTTCAGGCACAGTTCATATTAGACCATCTGGGTCTGGAGGACACATGTGGTAGAGAGCCTCCCCCTTCCCCCCAGCCTGGGGAGACCCGCCTCCTCTGTCTTTGTGCAAAATTCTCCTCACAGGCTTTAAACTGCAGCGTTGCCCGAGAACCTGGGTGGTACCGTTAGGACGGCAGGCCTGACTGGAGCGGAGAAACATCACTATTCATTGATCTTGTTCTTTCTCCACCTGCTTAATAGGCATTAAAAGCCATCCACTCGCGGACTGCCTCCAGCAGGTTTCAAATGCATTGGCATAATGCACTTCTCTCCGTAGAACAAACCTCCAGGGACTCAAGTTAGGCAAACCATTTGTCACACTGTCATGATGCCGGAGAGGCCGTCCGTGCTTTGGCAAGAGCTTGCTTGTGGCGGGGCGCTTGGAGTTCGGATCCAGACGGAGCCGTCTGAGTGGCGGGGTGACCCTGGGCAAGTGACGGAAACTACCAGAGCTTCCGTGTCCGTGTCTGTAAAGTGGAGTTCATAATCCTTGTGCGCTAGTTTACGGTGAGCCGTGGGGAGGACAGAGGCGCATTCCCAAGGCGAGAAGGTCAAAGACCGTATCAGTACCGTTCCTGTGCACCGAACATGGGCGACCATGTTAAACACGCAGAAATCATCTTGATCCTCAGAACAACCCCATTTTGCAGAAGTCGGAAGTGAGGCCTAAGGCCAGTCAGTGCTCTGGGGTGCAGCTGAGCCGTCTGAGGAAAGCTGTGCTTTGAGAACCAGAAAGCAGCTGAAAAGGACGAGGCAGAGCACCTTCTAGAAGGTGTGGCTGTATCTCCGTCACAAAGTCTGCCGGTGTGTTTGGGCCTAGGTGGTTTTATATTGACCCCTCTGCAAGGCCATCAGAACGTTTATTATCCTGGCAGAAAACTGAGACCACAAAGAGAACGGGGGCTTTCATTCCTTGTTGCAGTGTGTGTGTGTGTGTGTGTGTGTGTGTGTGTGTGTGTGCATGCACGCATGTGCACGTACAGGAAATAAACGACAAATAAGAAGGTGAAATGTGGGGAGATGGCCATCAAGTAGTTGACGGGAAAGCAGTGGAGGGAGAGAGGGTGAGGAGGCCGCAGCAAAGCAGGGATAGGGACACAGAGGCCCCAGGGCAAAGGATGGAGCGTCCCCACGGGAGAGGGGACTTGACCCTGCTTAAAGAAGCACCTCGACTAGAAACGCTAAGAGGAATGCCTGGCTGTTTGGACAGGTCTGGTCAGGAAATGCCACGTGTGCGGGGACTCGGGGCTGAGCAGGACCAGCTGCCAAGCAGGGCTTTCCAGACCCGATTTATTCCTCTTCTTCAAAGGGCAAGATCCAGTCCTCTTTCTAACACCTCCTCCCCTTTCAGCCAGCGAAGAAGACACCCCCTTGCGCCCACAGGCCCCTTCCTGGCCTCTTCGCCCAGGGCGGGACAGAGGGCCTTAAGGATGCCCCCCATCTCCCCCTTCGGTAACCCAGGGCTCAAGCGAGTCCACAGCTCTCAGCACCTGGGAGAAGGGCGGGCCCGGCGTCGTTCCTCCTGCCTTCCTTCCCCCAGCGCTTTCCCCGCTGGGGCCCTCTGCACAATGGAGCCCGGCCAGGCTCCGTTGCTGAGGGAACCAGCGCTGGCCCAGCCCCCTTCCCCACAGAAATAGCTGGAGGAGAGGCGCAAAGGCTTCCATCGCCCTCGTCTTCAGGCTTTGGCGGAGGCTGGGAGCCCGGCCAGCATGAGCTGACAGCTCCCCATTGGCCCAGAGGAAGCTGGAGGCCACAGGCCTAGGCCTACCGCTCCCTCCTGCCCCACCGCCACGTCCCTGTCCTCAACCACAGACCCCCCGCCCGCAAAGAAAAGAGACCACCCGTTTTGCTTCCCTCCCACGGGAAGGGAGGGCCAAGGCAAGCCACTGCCTGTTTCACGGGTTGTGATCTGTCCGGCTTGGGATCCAGGAGGAACCAACTGGCTGCCCTGGTGAGATTTCTTGGTCTGGTGGTGACTCATGGTCTGGAAACGCGGGTGGAGATGAATCAGTCACCTCTACCTGCAGCCGAGGCGGTACACCCACACGTACAGGTGTGCCTCTGCCGTCACACCACCGGTTCCTTCTCCTGGCTCCGGAGGTGACCCCGCTCCACCCGCGTGAAGGGTTCAGCGTGGCAGCCAAGGCCCTCTGTGGAGCGTTCAGTTCGGGGCGCTCGCCCCTACACTGCGCATTAGGGCCCAATACCCACCCCCAGGCCCCAGCCCGGGCTGCCAATTCGATTCCGTTAAGGTGGGGTGGGGCTCAGGGAGTGTTCTGATAAATGCCCTAGTGGTTTCCACGGGTCCCTGCCCTGAGAACCACAGATGAGCACACTGAGGACTCCAAGTGCACACTGTCCACTGCCAACTCGGAACAACACCACGGTTTTCTTTCTGACACCTTACTTTATCTGCTTAAAAAAAAATTAGGGGAAGCCGGGATGGCTTAGTGGGTTAAGCGCTCACCTTGCAGCCCCAGGGACCGAGGATCGAATCCCGGCCTCGGCCCGTGTGGACCCATATGCTGAACTGGGGAGTGCCCCTAGTTCAGTTCTCACCGGGGTGAGACCCCAGCCCGGTTCCTGCCCTGTGCAGCCCCACGCCCACCTGTGGAATGAAACTATGTGGAAAAACCAATGATGTGCAACTATGGAGACTGTTCTGGGCCCTCCCCCTTCTCTCTGTCTCTGACTGTATCTCTCTCTCTCTTTCTCTCTCTCTCTCTGTCAAAAACAATAAATAAATCTTAAAAATATATATTTTTATGGTAATACACATACTATTTAAGACATTTATAAAATATGGAAAAGTATAAAGAAGACAATGAGATCATCCATAAACCCCAACGCCCAGAGTCAGTCACTGGTAACGTGTTGGCTTACCTTTTCATCTGTTTTTCACACATTTACTTTACAGAAGGGTCATACAGGGTGCATCTGTTTGTCCTCTTTTCACTAGCAGGATGGGCCCCTTCTGCAAAGAATGCTCACGTGCACATAAACATTTTATTTATGGAGACGTCTGTGTTAGTGTTATTTGGAATCGAGCAAACGGTTGACCTCATGAATGTACAAAGCTCATTCACAAGATGGACTCGCTGTGGTCATGGAACATCACATTTTCAAAGACTGAACTGGTTATGACCATCTTGGTTTTCACAGTCCCTCTACACCCTGAGACTTTGGCCCTCAAGCATATCTTATATTATAGGACGACCCCTCCTCTGATTCTACCTTAACCCCTTCGGTGCTCCAGGGTCATCCATCTTTTCTCTCCAGATGACTTGCAGCATTTGTTCTCAGACCAAATGTTTCGGCAGTTGATTCTGTTTCCTCTTATTGATTATGGACGGCTTTTCCTGCTCTCTGGCGTCTGTGTAATGTATGCATGTGTATTATGAGTACACGAGTATGTAAGTGTGATTGTGTGTGTCTATGTAAGAGAGAGAGAACTCAGGCTTGCAAACGGCTTGAAGGCAGAGTCATGATTTCCGCATCTTTATTCTTTTCTCAGCACTTCAGTTTCAACTCGTCTGGAGCTACATTCGCCTTCCTCAATGCTGTTCCATTTCCACAAATAACTTTTTGAGTGTACAGGAGGCACTTCTCCCCCACATGGGCTCTCTTCCTGTATCCCCAATTCCTCTAGTGGTACCACTGAAACCGTTCCCCGGTGGGACACCCAGCTCCAAATTTTTTGGAACCACTGTCCGCGGAATCCTAACACTGGCGTTTCTGAAAGTCTTGATCTCTCTTCATCCCATTGCTGACACCCTAGACAGCAGTCCCTGTCACCTGCATCCTAAACAATTCTGCTTACAGCCTCTTGCCCCTTCAAACTATGTTCAACCACCTGTTTATTTTTATCCTGTTACTTCTACACAAAAGCCTTCAATGGCTACTTTTTTTAAAAAAGGATTTATTTTGTTGTTTGAGAGAAAGAAGGGGGAGGACCCAGAGCAGTCTCCGTAGTTGTACATCATTAGTGGAATGACATGGTTTCATTCCACACAGGTGGATGTGGGGCTGCACAGGGTGGAAACCGTGCCAGCTCAGCATATGGGTTTGCACCGGCCGGGGCTTTGATTGGATCCCCAGACCTCACGGTTGCAAAGTAAGCACTCAACCTGTGGAGCTATTCCAGCGTTCCAAAGGCCACTTTTAAATGAAGTTCTAACTTCTCATCCTGGCACGTGGGTCTCTCCTTCCTTCAATTCCAATCCATCCATCCTCCTGTTTTATATCCCACAACCTCCTCATTAGCAACCCGGATTCCTGCCAAACTGGTGTAGACACCAACCTC
Source organism: Craseonycteris thonglongyai (assembly GCA_004027555.1). NCBI lineage: Eukaryota > Metazoa > Chordata > Mammalia > Chiroptera > Craseonycteridae > Craseonycteris > Craseonycteris thonglongyai. The sequence goes on along the minus strand of PVKE010025575.1, from coordinate 2,337 downwards.
AGAGCACATACTGCCCTCTCAGGCGTCCTCCACGCCTCGCTGTGTGACCTTGGATAATTTGCCTCTTCAGTCTCCACGCCTCATCTACAAAATGGGGGTGATACTGATGATACCTTCTGTGCAAGATCGTGTGAGGATTAAGATGCGTGAATGCCACCGCTGTCGTTGATTGGCTCGCGGGTGTGCAGCTGAGGCAGCGCTCGGCCGGGTGACTCTCACCTGCTCCAGTTGCATCAGCAGACATGGATCCACGGGGCTGCAGGCTCAAGGGTCAAAGTGGCTCTCGCATGGGGCTGGCAAGTTGGAGTGATGAGCAGGTGCTCAGCGGTGCCTGCAGGCAGGAGCCTCAATTGCCCCCCATTTGGACATCCCATGCGGCTTCTTGGACCTCACAGCCTGTTGGCTGGGACCTATGAGAGAGGAAGTAGAAATTGTCATTCTTCTTTTTTTTTTTTTTGAAGATTTATTTTCTTGTTTGAGAGAAGGTGTGTGAGAGAGAAGAGGGGAGGGCCCAGAGCAGTGTCCATAGTTGTACATCAGTAGTTGTGACAGTTTCATTCTGCACAGGTCAATGTGGGGCCAGGTGGGGCGGGAACCAAACTGGGGGCCTCCCGCAGGGTCTGTGAGGACCTTTCCCGCCATGCAGGCGGTTACCAGCTGCGCCGTAGTTCAGCCTGTGGATCTGCACCAGCCGGGACCAGGATTCAATCCCCTGACCTTGTGGTGGTTGAGCTAACCTGGCATCCCTGCCATTCTTCTTAAAGGCTGAGCCTGGTTAGTGGCACAGCATAACTTATAACTGCCACCATATTCTATTTGTCAAAGCAGTCAAAGGCCCGCCCAGACTGGAGGAAGAAAAGAAAGAGATTCCACTTCTCCAAGAGGCAGGAAGTTGTTCATAAAAAGAAGGAAAGAATCAACGACTGCCACCTTCTGAGACCAGTTACCATGAACTGAGCTTGCAGGCCTCTAGCTCAGGGGTGGCCAACAAGTTGATCGTGGTCGACCGGTGGATCGCGAGGCCAATTTTGGTCGATCGTCCATCGCTCGCAATGTCTGGGGTGGAATTGCGTGTACCATGGACTTTGAAGCGATTGTAGAAGACAAAACTTCCTAGCAATAGTTTAATGCATTCTGGGAATTTGCCAAGGTCATAAATTCCTAGAATTCTGACAGCCTGACACTGTGATCTCCGCCCACCCAGACAATACATTTTGACTTATGTGTTACACTTGTCACTGGACGCAAAGCGTGACCGCAACAGTTACGACTCGACTCATCGAAGAACACAGTCAGTTAGCTTGAATATTTGGTAGTGTCATACGGTAGCTTCTTTTCTTTTGTATTAACAGTATTATTATCAATCAATATTATTTATCCTCGGTGACCACGTTGAGTTTCAATTTTTCTTCTGTTTAAAATGTAAGTACTGGGGAAGCCAGGATGGCTCAGGGGGTTGAGCGCTCACTTTGCAGCCCCAGGGACCGAGGATCGAATCCCGGCGCCGGCCTGTGTGGACCCATATGCTGAACTGGGGAGTGCCCCCAGTTCAGTTCTCACCAGGGTGAAGACCCCTGCCCAGTTCCTGCCCTGTGCAGCCTCGCTCCCACCTGTGGAATGAAACTATGTGGAAAACCAATGATGTACAACTATGGAGACTGTTCGGGGCCCTCCCCCTTCTCTCTGCCTCTGTATCTCTCTCTCTGTCAAAAACAATAAAAATAAATCTAAAAAAATAAAAATAAAATAAAATAAAATAAAATGTAAGTACCTTTTCTTTGTTTTAAATTAAATTGCTTTTCTTACCTATCTATTTACTTGATAAGTGAGCGTTCTCGGCAACAGATCTCTAAACTGCGGTCAATACACTGAGAGAAAAATAAGGGACAGTATTACAAATATATTAGGAATAACAATAATTCTATTTAAATTAAGAAGTCAGTATTGTGAACCGTAATAAATATATTGTCACTTTAACATACTTCTTGTAAATTTAAATATATCTCTATTAGATTTTAATATACTTGTATTGTTGTCCCCGATTGTAATATGCAGTATTGTTATTATTTCTCTCAATGTAACGGAGATAATTGCCGCAGTGCATGAGTTTTTGAATTTTCTAGGAAAATATTTAATTAAATATTTATTCTTTAAATTGTCATATTTCTTTGCATTCTAGTATACCCATGAACATGAGTAGTAAACCGAAAAAATCGAAAACTTATCACTTCAATGAAGAATGGGAACTCGATTACTTTTTTACAATGGTGAATGATAAATGTTGTTTAATATGCCTTACCTCGGTAGCCATTGCTAAAAAGGGTAATCTGGAGAGAC
>PVKE010025574.1:0-22945 GCA_004027555.1 Craseonycteris thonglongyai | reverse complement strand
AATAAGTGATTTAAAAAATAAAAAATAGTTTTGAACATATATTTTACTTATCTACCCATACCTCACTGGAATGCACCTTATACTGAAACACAGTGTATAAACATAGTATGCATTTCACACCCCTTCTTCCCCCTTAGACTACGCCTATGACAACAAGTCGATCGCAACACACTTTTAAGATAAAAAGTAGATCTTATATGCAGAAAAGTTGGCCACTCCTGCCCTATAATATGTTGTTCGTTTGTTTTATTTTTCTAGGAACATTTTAGAAACGGAAATGTGTTGTTGTTGTTATTGTGTTTTGTTTGTTTGTTTTTTGAAAGAGCCAGCTTTTATTTATTTGACTTTATGAAAGCTAGAGAATTTCCTGTTTATAAGTGGAAATGCTGCTGTTAAAAACATGTCTTCATATGTAGGTTTCTATCTTATTTCTTTGAAAAATGGACAGGTAAATTTCAAAACAGAATGGTTATTCCATGGTCAGCCCTCAAAAATGAGGTTACATTTCTTTTTCAAGTTGTGTACGTTCTTTGAAGCTGCCCTAGGTACACTGTGGAGCAAAAGGAGCTTGGCCCTTCTCCCTGCAGTCAAGGTGGGGTACTTTTACCTGTACAAGGAAGAGCTTCAAGTAAGAAGTAGCCCCCCCAAAGACAGTGACATTATGAATTTCAGACAGAAGTACATCTCCCAGGTGTACTAGATAGCCGGTGTGGCGTTTTCGATCTGCATGTGCAATATGCCCACCAGATTCTGATATTAACTACCTCACTCTTGAAGATCCGTTTTACAGTGAGAATACTTGTAACTGATGAACATGGTATTATAGTTCAGATGAAAAAGAACAAAAAAGAAAAGAGAAAAGAAGGGAGGGGGGAGGAGAAGAGGGAGGGGAGAGAGAAAGCAAGAAAAAGAATATTTTAGAATGACCACATTATCTTTTCAGATCATATAGAATTCCCTCTATAGTAGTAGCACAATGTGGGAGAAGGGCCCCTCAGCTCAAACTTTGTGCCCATCTCCAGGGTGCCAGCCATGTAATGTAAACAATTCCCACGAGTCCTTACCACAATCCAATGACATTGGTATATTGGTTCTATTTCATTGGTGAGAAATCTGAAACTTGGGGAGATACTGAAAGAAAAGGGATATTCTAGGTATGCCAAAAAGAAGTCTTTGTAATACTGTCCCACCGCCCACATGGATCTAAGAGACAAATTTCACACTGAGATATGTGAAAGGGTATTTTGTTGAGAAGAACCATGAAAAGTCTTGGGAAGCAAAAAGTGACCTAATGGTAGCCTTCAGAATGGATATATAGATGGTGGTGGTTCAAGAAACTTCCCTAAGCAGAACATTTTAAAGTATTTTGAGACAGCCCAACCTACCCTTCTCCATTTACTCAATCCAACCCTAACCCAGCCCCCACCCACCAAATGTAAGAGTGGAAAGTAACTGGGCAATGCCAAAGCCAACATCCACCTACTTTCCTATTTTATGTTGGCGCCCTGGAACTCTGGTTTATGTGGGCTTCATCACTGCTGGACTTCCCAAACCCTGCCTAACTTCATTGTTTTTGTACATTTTCAATTCTCAAAATTTAAGGACTCACAAAGGTCGTCTTATGGTTTGTCTTATTGCTATTTTGTTTCCCCTGTTGTTGCTTCATTTGAATAGTTTCTCATAGAATCTTAGCAAAGTTAATTTTTGTTCTGCTGCTTTTAGCATTACTGAGAAGGAAAGATAACCTAAATCATATTTTAGGGCAGACTCACTATTGACTTTCTATAATAATTACATTCTCAGCAATCACCAGTTTTGCCAAATTTCAAATGCTCTGAAATTTTTCACTTGTCATTATTTGGGTCCATTTTTCAGAGACTCTTATCTAAAATAAGACCACTTTTATGATGGTATAGTCTTGGGCTCTGTAAAACTTAATAGTACCTCCTCTCTTTCTAGCACTTATTCTTTTTTTTTTTTAAGATTTATTTTTATTGTTTTTGACAGAGAGAGAGAGAGAGAGAGAGAGAGAGAGAGAGAGATACAGAGACAGAGAGAAGGGGGAGGGCCCAGAACAGTCTCCATAGTTGCACATCATTGGTTTCTCCACATAGTTTCATTCCACAGATGGGCATGGGGCTGCACAGGGCAGGAACTGGGCTGGGGTCTCACCCTGGTGAGAACCAAACTGGGAGCACTCCCCAGTTCAGCATATGGGTCCGCACGGGCTGGGGCCGGGATTTGATTCTTGGTCCCCGGGGCTGCAAAATGAGCGCTTAACCCACTGAGCCGTACCGGCTTCCCCCTAGCACTTATTCTTATTGCTCTTATTTTAACCTGCTGTACCCTAGAATGTTCAGCTTTTCTCTATATATCTAAATTCGAAAATGCTTAACCTCAAGTTGAGTTCAACTTCTCTGAAGCTACCTCCGGAAATTTAGATTCAAGTATCTTTTCAGTACTGTCAGCATTTCCAGAACATTTTATGAAATGGCCAGTATCTATGTATCTCTTTTCTAGTCATTGCCTGTATGGAGGTTAATTTTTTTTTTTCTACCCCACAAATTAGAGTTTCTTAAATTGCAGGTTGTGACTCATTTATAGTTAGAAGATCAATTTAGTTCATTGATAAGACTTTCTTAAAAATAAAATACCTTAGAAAAGAAAATATCAGAGAGAGGTACATGGAGTAAGGATGGATATTGATGTGCACCTCGTGAGAGAGAGAGATTACATTTCTCATTTATTGTAAAAATATATATTTTACTGTGAATTGTGGTCATAAATATTTTTAAAATTTTTTACCAAAATCATGTTTATACTCACTCATAAGTGAGGTATTCATCTATTCAACATGTTGAGTATACTGAAAATATAAAAAATAATAAAATGGTCTCTATCTTTGAGGACCTAGCATTCTCTTAAGAGGAAGTGGTATGGGGATGCTGGATGGCTCAGCAGGTTGAGGGCTTGCCTTGCAGTCATAGGGTCCAAGGGTTGAGTCCCAGCTCTGGTTTGGCCCCAGGTCGCGTGGACCCATACCCTGAAATGGGACGAGCTTCCCATGTGGGAGGCCACCTGTGTAGCCCCACGTTCACCTGTGGAATGAAACTACGTCGAAACTATGTCAAAACTAATGATGTACAGCTGTGGAGAATGCTCTGGGCCCTCCCCCTTGGCTCTGTCTCTCTCTGTCAAACAGAAAAAATAAATCTTTAAACACAAAAAAGCAGAGACAGTGGTATATATACAAAGAATTTTAGTGTAATGTACATAAATTCTAGAATGCGAAGTACAGATAATTCTCTGGGAACATAGAAGAGGAAGTAATAGCAATCTTTAAGAATCTCTTGTTTACTCCATCCTCATTCTGATGGGAAATCAGTATACTAAGTTAAATTAAAATAATTTTAAGAGATTAGTCTTATGTCTTTTTTCTCCTCTTTTTAAAAAATGTCATATGGTTATTGGCAAGTAATAATGTAGTAATAAGTAAATTCTGCTGTGAGGTTGTAAAAATAATAAATTCCTTTTTAACATGCTTGACCTATTTTTTAATAATGAACACTTAGAATTATTCTTTAGGAAAACTATCTCAGGGAAACAGAGGGAAAAAATTGACCTCCATAAAATTCTCCCTTTGTGAAATGAGAAAACTTGGTCATAGTAAATCACCTGTTCTACTCGTTTCTCATAGTTCTCAAACACAATATGTATACACATGAAGGTCCATATTGACAAATATTGATGCCTAAAAATACATGTCAATGAGTCAAAAATGTTTGGTAAATATAGATTTAAAATAATATGTTTTAATTTTTCTTTCCCTGAAATGCAGTGTACTTTGGGTTGATTGAATCTACATTAAAAGCCAAATTAAAGGATTAAAAAAAACATTTTAGAGTTTTTCAGACATAGAAAAAATTAGAATTCCAGTCAGATTAAAAAAGGAAACAGGGGAAAGCCGGGACGGCTCAGCGGGTTGAGCGCTCGCTTTGAGGCCACAAGGACCGAGGATCGAATCCCGGCTCCGGCCCAGGCGGACCCACATGCTGAACTGGGGAGTTCCCACAGTTCGGTTCTCTAACTGTCTCTGTCTCTGTATCTCTCTCTATCTGTCAAAAAGTAAAATAGAAATAACTATGCACTGAAGACAAAAAGATAATTTCTCTCTATAAATGTGAAAAGATAAAAAAAAAAAAAAAAAAAAAAAAAAAAAAAAAAAAAAAAAAAAAAAAAAAAAAAAAAAAAAAAAAAAAAAAAAAAAAAAAAAAAGGAAACAGTCGTGTATCTTTCTGCAAATGTAACCAAAACATGCTACTAGTTTTTAAATAGGGTGCTATCCTGAAACCTCACTAAACATGCCCTGAATATATAACTTATGTATTCTCTTGAATTCTTAGGTACATGCTTTTTTGAGTAAGTGGTATTTGTTTTTTATCCTGCTTTAATTAATTTCTATCATTATTCTTCATTTGGAATCCATTAGAAGTTTTTATATGTTCTGCTTCCAATTCATAAATTTAAAGTTAAGAAGCATCTCTGAAAAGTTAAATGTATACACTACTGCATTGATAAGAGCTTGTTTTCTTGTTTCTTGTTTCCTGAAAAACTTCAAGCAACACATTCTCTATGGCTAAATCTCATTATAAAGTCATGATGGACTATTTGCTTTGAGGAATCATAGTCCAGAGTCCAGGCCTCTGAAGTTATGGTTTATATTAGGAGGTTAATTAAATGATCTTAAACAAAGAAAAGAGAAAAGATATCTCCATTTTATTTAAATCTCTAACACAACTTAAAATTTTATTAGTTAAAATTTCCGTACATTAGATTAAAGTTAACAATTAATATAAACTCTCATAATAAAATCTTCAGGTCACTAGTTTTGGTAGTGAAGCAGTCTAGTGTTATTTTCTGAGAAGTCCTGAGTCCCTTATAATGAATATGTGCGTGTTTGTGTGTGTGTGCCCACACTGTAAATCTATGATTTTTAAAGATCTACATAAACTGGTTTTATATATTGAAAATATCTACTTCCTTCAGAATTTTTTCTTGGAGGTTATATAGCATTATAGAATATAGCCAATTTGTCTGAATTCTTATATCTCCTCTGGTATAGGATATATAGTTACTATATCCATACCAAGAAATGATAGCTGACAACTATATAGGGCTTTATACTTTCAAAGACTTGTTTCATACACTAGCACATGTGATTCTCCTAATAACCATTTGAACTAGATATGACATAAACTAATTTTTGTTGCCAATTTACAAATGAGAAAATGAGTACCAAATAGGTGAAGATATTTGCTTAAGAACTAGGTAATAAAAAGGTGGCAGTAAGACATTAATCGATATCTTCTGACTCCAAATTCCATATTTTGCATACAATTATAACCTAAATACATAAAATAGCAAAAAACAAGTTGTATTAATCAGAAATTTCTGAAGAAATTGAACTAGTAGATCTACCTATCTATCATCTATCTATTTTTCCATCTATCTATCATCTATCTATCTATCAGCTATCTACATATTTGATATTCACCATTAAAAATATGGTGAATGCTTAATTTTTCAAATATCTATTACAGTAAAAAAACACATTGCCTGATTCAAAACATTTACCTTTCACGGTCATTTTCACTTTGGGGAAGAGCCAGAGTTGTACGGTGTCAGATCGGGTAAATAAATGGGTGAGGACCCATCATAATGTTTTTATTTGACAGAAATTTTCATACCAGAAGCAATGTATGACCTGAATCAATTCAGAACATCGAGGCAGCCACAATATTGCAACTAAATACACTCATGAAAGGACTTCTAGAACTGCTTCAGAAAGTGGCAAGAACAATGGGATAAGTGTGTTTGACGTGAGAGGGAGTATTTGGAGGGGGCGTTAATGTCAATGTGTCTGTTACTATAATAAAATTGTTTCATTTAAACATTCACCATATTTTTTTATCACACCTTGTATAAGGGGATTTATGATAGGGATTGGTTCGTTTAGTTCTAGAAGCCTATAAGTCCCACGTTCTAGCCTCTGTAAGATGGAGAACAAGAAAGTCTGACGGTGTAATTCAGTCCTCGTCTGAAGGCCTGAGAATAGGGTGGCTCACGGTGTAAGTCCCAGCCTGAGTCAAGTGCCCATGTTCAGGACAGGAGGAGATGAATGTCTCAGCTAGAGAAAGAAAATGCACTTTTCCCCCTCCTTTTTGTTCCATTCAGGCCCTGAATGAATTGGATGATGCCCATTTGCATTGGTGAGGATGGTCTTCATACTATCTACTGATTCAAATGCTGATCTCTTCCAAAAATACCTTCACAGACACAATCAGAAAGAATGTTTTATTAGCCATCTGGGCATTCCTTAACTTGGTCACATTGACACAGAAAATTAACCATGACACCAATATTCCTAGAATTGTGCAGCATTACTGACAATACTCTGAAATTCATTTTTTGACCATCTGTCCTGGTGGCTGATCCCTTTCTGCTCTTCTCCCTCTACTCCCCTACCTAGGCTCTGCCTTGTATTTCTGTGCCCTGAATTCTATCTATCTCGTTAGAGTTTGGGAACTCTCCGTAGTAAAAAAACTGTAAAATTAAGTGTTAAGTTAAAACTTAAGGAGGGTAATCTGGTCAGGAAATGGATTTTACAGAATTTAAGGGCACTTTATTGGTAGGCACTGTGCTGTGTGCTTTTTATATGGTAAATTCTCAACCTCACTTTATCAACTTAAGTTTATCATAGCCAATAGCCCCTTGACAGACAGCTGGGAGCCTGGGATTCAATCCAACACCCATGTGGCCTGAAGTTAGGATATTTTTTACTATACTATTCTATAGGAATATGCTTGCAAGACTGTTCTGAGATGAGAGTTTTCTGGAGAAAGCTGAATTATTCTTAAGTTGTTGTTTTATTAACTTTTATTCAAAAGTATAAGAATACCTAGTTTTGTTTTGGTGTTTTAAACAAGAACTTTACATCAGCTGTCTTTTTTTCTTACCTATGTAGAAGACCTGACATATACAATGAGCTCTACAATTTCCTTGATCAGATCAGAGGGAAGGCTTTGCCCTGATAAACTGTGCAGACTGTCATTATCAAAGAGGACTGGATTGAAACCAAAAGCAATTTTTATGGCAACTGTCAAAGAAACTCAAGGTCAAGCTGGATAACACGATGTTGCCTTATAGATTAGCTATTCTCCGTAGACGACATATTTAATTCATGATGGCTTTTGCAACCCCAGCTATAAGGAGAGAGCTTGCAAAGAGTGTAATGTTGGATAAGGACAATCAGGAAAATCAAAAGGCAGAGTGGAAAAAGCATGTTAAAATTTTTAATTGGTATCTTTCCCTTGAAAGAAATTGTTCAGAATTTTACACACAGTCACCTAAATAGTATAATTTCTAAAGTCCACACTAACAGTTCATAATTCACCTTTTTTGAAAATGCAAATGATTTTACCAATCCAGTAGCACTCTTTAATTCATACTTATTTGTTTGCTTGCTTGCTTGCTTGCTTGTTTGTAGCATATGATGTTTCAGTCAGATACTTAAACTCAAATAACACAAATATTTTAGAAATAGACTGAAGTCAAGAAGGTAGACCAATTACTGGTCTGTAATTGGTATCATTCACAAAATATATCAAATAGCATTCACACAATATATCAATATTCCCAATGTTATAGACAAACATATACTACAAGTAAATTTTATTTTAAGAAAATCATATATATAAATATTAAATTGACAAAATAGACAAATCATATTTTATTTTCATTGTAGAACTTTTTATACTCCTGAACAGATAAAACAGGTTTAAGTTAACCAACAACAGGAATATTTACAATCAAATTTCCAAAGTTCTAGGAGTCCAAAATCTGGATGACATCTATACTTGACGGTTAATTGTATTTTTCTAATTGCTTTTAAAGAATCTCCCTCAAAGCTTCCTCCCCCAAAGTCATTCTCCTAAATTTCTAAGTACACTTGAAAGGCATTTATATACACATAGCATAAAAATACATATTTATCTTTAAACTTAAATTGTCAGAGAAAATGTTCTCTTGCACAGGACAACTACCTCAAAGAACAGGCCAGAATGTACCAATCTTCAGAATGCTTGGAACTTTTATGGGACCCCAGAAAAATTTTCCTGTATTAGGCCATTCCTCTCATTCAGTTAATTCTCCTGGGAATTATGAGCCTTCTATTCTCTAGTGTGTGGCTATATTAACCCTTCCAATGGCATGTTCTTTAATCAAGTAATAAAAAACTATACTGACTTTTTGTGTTTTGTGCTTAACCTTCACTTTTTCAAATGGCAAAAGGGATTGAATAAATCTTTGAGATAAAGTAGTTTCTGTCAAACATCAACTGGCAGATGAGAACTAAAAATAACTGACATAGAAGTTTCAGTGGAAAAGCCAAATAGAGTCATGTTCACCAACTACTTGAGAATCTTCCAAAAGGCAATACACCTCCCCAAAAGGACACAATCATAATGTTAAAAGTATGAATGAAAAACAAAGGAAAAAGTGTAAATATAAATAACAAATAAGAACCACATTCTAAAAGTTATAAAAGTATTAAAATTAAATACATACATATAAAGATCTTCCTAAGAAAAATATAAATACCAGAATTCATCATAATATTGAATATTTGCTCTTAGAAAAGTTTCCTTAAACAAACTTAAGACAAATTATACATTGGGCGATAATACGTAAAACAACCAAAAGGAATGATGAATACTCAGAATATATAAATCAATATGAAAAGACAACTAAATAGACAAATGAATGAAAGAACAGAAAATGCAAAGGTCAATAAATGTATGAAAAAGTGTTTTACCTCCTTGATAATAAGAGAGATAAAAAAGAAGATAATGTTATGTATTTTTGACCCTTAGATAAGCAAAATACTTATAAGGTTACCGTATTTTCCGGCGTATAAGACGACCAGGCGTATAAGACAACCCCCTAATTTTACAGTTAAAACATAGGTTTAGGCCTATATTCGCTGTATAAGACTACAACCTCGGAAGTGGGGGGTAGGAAGTGGGGGGTAGTCTTATACAGTGAATATAGGCCTAGTCTTTTACAGCGAATATAGGCCTAAACCTATGTTTTAACTGTAAAATTAGGGGGTTGTCTTATACGCCTGGTCGTCTTATACGCCGGAAAATACGGGGTAATAATATCCAGCATTGGAGAGAAAGTAGACACACCTGAACTTTTCATGGCAGTATGATTTGTAATGACCTTTATAGAAAAAAATTTAGCTTGAACATTCTTATTTTAAATATTAAATGAATTTCAGTAGTTATGATCCTAGAAAGTTATTCTAAAAATTTAATTTCATGTATGCACAAAATTATATGTATTAGTAAATTGAATATGGTATTACTGTAATAGAGAACAAAATTCTTTTAAGATTTATTTTTATTGCTTTTGACAGAGAAAGAAAGACAGAGAGAGACAGGAAGTAGGGGGAGGGCGCAGAGCAGTCTCCATAGTTGACAGCATTGGTTTTCTACATAGTTTCATTCCACAGGTGGGTGTGGGGTTTCACAGGACAGGAACCGGGCCAGGGGCCTCCCACATGGAGCTCGCCCAGATGAGAACCAAACTGGGGGTACATCCCAGTTCTGCTATGGGTCTGCCTGGGCCAGGGCTGGCATTTGATCCTGGAACCCCAGAGCTGCAAGACAAGTGCTCAACTTGTTGAGCCATTCCAGCATCCCTGAGAACAAAATGTTGAGATGACTTAGAACCCGAGTTCTAGAGTCAAATAGCCTGTGATCCAACCAGGGTGATCTGTGTACTAATTGACCCCCTATATTTGACTCCTTGATTTATTTATCTGTAAAATATTTCACAGTTTGTTACAAGGATTAAATAAGTGTATACAACTAAAGAGCTTAGAACTCAGTAGTACAGAATACCTATTATCTGCTAGATTCTCTTCCTTTAGTGTCAGACTCCTCCTGGTGTTGATAGGGGCAGCAATATACCCAGCTAAAAGACTATATTTCTCAGCCTTCCTTGTATATGAAGATAACCAGGTGACACATTTCTCCTAAACGTAATCTAAACAAACAAAAACATCACTGAGTATGTATATGTGTTTTCAAGGGCTGCCATAACAAAATATCACTAAGTGAGAGGCTTAAACAACAAATTTATTTTCTCAGAAATCTAGAGGCTAGAAGTGTAAAATCAAGGTGTCAGCAGTAATAGTTTCTTTCAAGGACTCTCTCCTAGGCTTGTAGATAGCTACCTTCTCCCTGTGTCTTCCCATGGTCTTCGTGTATCTGAATCCTAATATTTTCTTTCCATCAGAAGAAACCAGTCGTATTAGATTAGGGTCTACTATAAGGACTTTATTTTAATTTAACTACCTTTCTAAATTCCTTTTCCCCAAATATAGTCATATTCAGAAATACTGGGAGTTAAAATTTTAATAGGAATTGTGAGGGAAACACAGTTCAGCCCATAACAGTATGGTTTTTAGGAAAGCATTTTAACAAGGACACAAGACTTATTTGCATGTTGTATTTCCTAATTCTCTCTGGAATATAGGTAGAAGGGCTGAAGCTCGGATGGCCATTTTGTAACTTGAGGAAAAGGCTCAGAGAATACCACCAACGTAACCCTGATATCCTCAGATTGCAAAAACATCAACTAATTCTACTCCTGAATATCGTGTGTGTGTGTGTGTGTGTGTGTGTGTGTGTGTTGGTTGGGGATATGAGGTTTAACTTATCTCATTATTTGGAATTTCTATTACATATAGCTAACCCAAATCTACACTGCAATGACTAGTATTCAAGAAAATTTAATTCCCAATATTTATAGTTAATTTTGTTTTACACAAGGAATTTAAATGTTCAGCAATAGATTGTTGGAAGCAATAAAATAATCTACATTATGAGATATTTTTCAGTCATTAAAGAAAAACACGGGGAAGCCGGGATGGCTCAGCAGATTAAGTGCTCACTTTGCAGCGCCGGGGACTAAGGATTGAATCCCGGCCCCAGCCCGTACGGACCCATATGCTGAACTGGGGAGTGCCCCCAGTTCACTTCTCACCAGGGTGAAGACCCCGGCCCAGTTCCTGCCCTGTGCAGCCCCGCACCCACCTGTGGAATGAAACTGTGGAAAAACCAATGATGTGCAACAATGGAGACTGTTCTGGGCCCTCCCCCTTCTCTCTGTCTCTGTCTCTGTATCTCTCTCTCTCTGTCAAAAACAATAAAAATAAATCTTTAAGAAAAACACGATGAAGATCCATATCAACTAACAAGTAAAATTTTTCTAGAGTCTATTGTGAAGTAAAAAAGTGAAGTTACAGAAAATATATGCAGTCATTTTAACACATTCTCTTCAGATGATTCATATGAGTTGAGAACCACTGATAATTGTAAGTTGAAAAGTGTAATTATTAAATAGCAAAGTAATCTACAACTTTCCTCAAAAATTTTTTGAACCATATTATTAAAAAGTTATAACAGGTTTACCTGTACTCAGCGTAACTTAACCAAATGCCACAAACTCACCTCCCACCCCATTCCCGCAGCAAATGCCCCAAAGCCTTAAGATTATACATGAAGTAAATATGAAAAGATGCTTAGTGTTACTTATCATTAGAGAATTGCAAATTAAAACACCATGAGATATAATTACCCATTTATTAAAATGTTAAAAATACAAAACACCACCACCATCAAACATTTGCAAGGATATTCATGAAGCAACAGGAACTCTCATTTATTGCTGGTGGGAATACAATCTGATTACAGCTACCTCAGAAGATATGTTGTAGTGCCTTACAAGCTAAACACAAGCTTACCGTAGATCCAGCAATTGCACTCAGGTATTTACTCAAATGAGTTGAAAACTTACATTCACACACATACACACACACAAACATAAGTGCAAATGTTTAGAAGACCTTTATTCGTAATCTTCAAAAACTGTACACAACCCAAGATTTTCTTCCATAGATAACTAGATGAAATCTGTACATCACAGAATGAAGTATTATTCAGCAACAAAAAGAAATGAGCTCTCAAGCCATGAAGAGACATTAAGGAAGCTTAAGTGTGTATCACTAAGTGAAAGAAGCCAGTCTGAAAAGGCTGTATGTTGTATGCTTCCACAAGTATTTAAGAAGCAAAATCACAGTGATAGTGAGCAGATCAGTGGTTGCCAGGGGCTAGGTAGGTGGCAGAGAAAGGCTGGTTGAACAGGCAAAACACATGGGAATTTTTAGGGCAGTGAAACACTTTTATATGAAACCACTGTGGTGAATACAAAATAGTGAGCATTTATCAAAGTTTAAAATTTAAATTTCTTACGAATTCCCATTGAAGAGGGAGTCTGTGAGACTTTGTCAAAGTCATCTAAAACAAGAAACTTAAAAGCAAGAGGAAACTAAGAAGACTTGACTATTAAATTTAATGTGTTATCCTGAATAGAATCCTAAAACACAAAAAGAAATAAGGATGCAGTTAAGACAGAGAAAAGAAAAATCATAAACTGGAAGAATATATTTGCAAAACATAGCTCTGATAAAAGAGTTGCATCTAAAATATAAAATACTTCTTAAAGCTCAACAATAATAACAACATCAACAGCAAAGCAACTAAATTTAAAAACTGGGCACAGGGTACATTAAAACTGTACTGTCTTAACAATAATTCTATAAATGTAACGCTGCTCTAAAATAAGGGTTTTTTTTAATGTTTAATAGTGTATTATCCACCTAAAAACAATCTAAAGGTAAGATTTTATCTCATCTTCGAATAGATAAGTTGGTACAAGCAGTAAAGTTCATTTATGATGCTTTATTCCTGAAGAGTAAGTTATAGACTCATGCTTGTTTTATTTTTTCCTAAAGCCAAAGTGTTTCTGTATTCAGGGGTAGGAAGGGAGCAGAAGAAGAGATAATAATATAAAACATTTCTTACATTTTATGATGCCATTGTTCCACATTTTAAATTTCTGAAGTCAGGATGTATCCTATGATTGGTGGGAAATTTTAATGTGGTGCAGTTTTTGTTTAGTTTGCTTTGGCTTCTTTCTATAAAGCTATTAATACACCAGTTGTGCATCTTACAAGCTATGGTATTTTATAATTGAAGAAAGATGCTGTATGAACTGCATTCAAGCGTAGAGAACTACAGCATCCTTCCCAAAAGAATCTTTCAGTTCCTGTTTCAGTTCATATGACAGGCTAACTCTTCCCCAAGGAGGAAGTTCCATTTGTTTATTTTTATATTCACAGTTGTACTTTGTGTGTGCATAGGTCAGGGTTTACTGAACAGTTTTCCACTTTACCTTTAAATACCACTTTATACATGTTTGTCCAAGGCCTTCAATCACCATCCAAGTTAAAAATTACCTAAGGTGGGTATAGCTGAATGCTGTACACTTTTTTTTTTCGCCCTATATCAAGCTTCCAGAGAATTTAGTATATTTGGGTAATACCAATACTGAAACTTGTCCTAAACCTCAGCAAAAGTATAAAATAGCTGAAACTTGCCTGTGTTGCTAGATACAGTCTTTTACAGATGGATGTTACCACCCATCCATCTTTTTCCTCTGTAAAACCCTCAGCTGTCCTTAGTGACTGCTGGAGTAGGGTAGCCCACTACTCTCCTTAGGAAAAGATTTTGTCCTTTCAATTTCATCCCTGAGTTTTTCCATCTGTACTTTTTCTTTCAGTAACTCCCTCACAGTTTCATGTTACAGATATGATCACTGACAATGTGTTAATACTAACAGTAAACAACTGCCATGGGCCAAATCTTGCTTGCTGCTTGTTTTTATGAATAGTCTTATTGAAATGTAGTCACACCCATTTGGAAAATATTGCCTATGACTGATTTTCTTCTATGATGGCAGAGTTAAATATTTGTAACAGAAACCATATAGCCCACCTAGTCCAAAATATTGACTGTCTGGCCCTTTACATAAAACGTTTCCTCACCAGTGTTTTAATATATGGTTTGTGTTGGGACATAGCTATAATTCGGGAGGTAATTGATTTGAGAGGCCTGCTGCATGCTTGGAAGTTGCCACTGTATTCCTCCTCGTTTTTATCTTATAGGGCATTATAAAAACAACCCATCCAGCTAAAGTTATAATAGTAATGTTGAGCTAGAGCTTATGAAATGAAGCATGCTGAGAGTATAGGCATCCACTATTTCAGCAAGATATCTGACAAATATATCATTCTATACTTATAATTGAGATTGAGAAATATTGGTCAAATTGTAGTAAGATTAGGTGAATTTCATAAATAATATTTTCAAAATAATTTATATGAATCCAGATAATGATCATTTGGTGGTATACTTCAGAGTTCCACTTTATTCAGTAGGTTGTAAGGGTATTTATCACATGCTGATCAAATCAGTAGATGAAAAATTTGGAAGCAGTAGATAATATGTTGACTGAAAAGATAGCAGTCTTAAAAGGTTGAAACGAGGGACTAACTATACCCAGATGTCATTTAAAAGGAATTGAATGAAACATCTTAACTATGGTATACAAAATCATTTGCCCAACCATAAAAAGATGTGTTTCACGGCTTACTTGTAGTCTTGGCAGGAAACAAATTAAAATTGGGCCTGCAGTAAACTCAATACAATTCCTCTTTATATGACAATTACGAAGAAAAGTTCATAATATTAAAATGCATTAATCGAAAAACATGTCCAGAAAATTCGGGAGAAATAGTTATACAATGTCCAGAAAATATGTTTTATGGCATTGAATATTGAACTTTCAGAGAAACTTCCACAAACTGGAGCAATTCTAAAGACCAACCAGGTGATGAGGAGCTTGAACTGAAGTCACAAGAGCAAAAGCAAAAGAACTGCACTTTGAGTATTTCATCTGGCATCTTGTACTAAGAGATGGCTTGAAGTTTTAACCTGGCCTGTAGCACGAATCTTTGGATCAACATTAAACAAACAAAAACAAACCAACAAACCATTAGAGTTGTTTCAAAAGAGAATTAGTTTTATTATCACCACAATGATATCAGTAGACAAGGAAGGGTTGCTTGGGTTGGAAGTTAAACTAAGTTTTCCTACGGCCTCTTCCTTAGAAAATGCTAAGATTCATAGTTCTTTAGATTTTAGACACTGTGCTGTTAATGAGCTTTAAGGGAAATACCTCACCTCCAGCCTCTAGCCATGACATTCCTTCATAATCTGGCTCCTACCTACTTACCTGCCTCTGCCTTCCAAAGTGCCGGACTTGCATCTCACAAAACTGAAAATACTTGATCATTTCTTACCTTCAAAAACAAGAATTTCATATGGTTAAATCTAATCACATAAATTTTCTCCAAACATAAGTGTTTCTCAATCTCTAGACAAACATGGTTTCATTTCTCTAACACAAGATAACTCTCCAGGATGGTCTCTTTCTCCTCTGCTCCTCTAAAAACTACCTTCCCTTTAAGATTCAATTTGTCTACTCATCCATGAAGCCTTCTTTAGAGATTCCAGCCCTCTGATTGTATCTACCTCTGCCTATCTTTAGGATGTCTCACCCAGGACAAATTACACTGCTTTATACGGTTATTTGCCTTTTCTTACATCAGGCCTGGTTCTTATGAGTGTAATAACCTAGTAGCTTACACCAGCTACCGTGTGCCTTCCCACCCATGAGGGGCTCAATATATAGTTTCTGATATATAAAGCTCAATATATAGTGTAGCTGCTGCTGAGGCCAAAAAGTCAAGAAGTGACCAACCACTCTGCCTCTGAGTAGCACTGATCCTGAATGAAATGATATAATGAGGTAATTCCTCACAGATTCTCTGACCTCTGATTCACTACAAAAATGAGATTATTATACAATTCTCATACTTCGCAGTTACAAGAGACAAAGCTGAGAATTTGTAGGTACATGCATATTAGAAAGGCTTTTGAAAGCGTTATTACCAGGGTTGTTTGTGCAGTATTATGAATTAAGCAGTTCTGCCAAGGCAGATCTAACATTCTTCTCTGCACAATGAAGTAAATCTTCAATTTCTACATTCACTTCCTTTTTTATCCCTTCCTTTCCCTGAAATCTGTTTTGCAAGAACATTTTAATGCATTTATCTCTTTCCCTCAGCTAGTGAAATTACTCATCCTCAGGATGCATAATTGAGAGGTGTCCTATTACACCCATGGGATTAGAGGCTTTATGAATCACTCTAACATGAGCAAAACGTTTGTATGAGAAGCCCTGGATTTATACGAAAAAGGTACAAAGACTTTTTTAATAACCCCAGCTCCTAGTTTGAGCAGGCCTACAAAGCAGGGTTTCTATATATGCAGGTTGCAAATCACATATCATTAGCAACATTTAAATGTGAAAATGCCCACATGCACGGCAGGTGCTTTTTAACTGAGAATTTACAGTGAACGTTTGCATTGATTGGTTTCTCTTCTTCAGAAACCTAAGACTTGGACACATCGAAAGAGCATATCTTTAAACTGCAGACCAGCACATGGCAGACTTTTAAAGTTGAAGTTACAATTTCCCCAAGCATAGGGTCATACTCGGACATAGTGTGGGAAAGAGATAATTATCTTTGAAGAAAAGCTACTAAGAGAAATTACTTGAGAGTAGATATAAAATGTTCTGCACAGATTTTAGAATTCCACAACAGCTTTTAAAACATGGTTGGTTAGCTACATTCTATGTGAAATCAGGGGTTTGGTTTTATTAACAAGGAGTTCTAGAGTTCTTGATTCACCACAATCAACATGTAGTGTGTGTGTGTGTGTGTGTGTGAGTGCGAGCGCATGCACGCATCTGTGTGTTCTCTATCATTTAATCTATATTCATGAAAATTTGTTTTAGACTATCAAAAAAAAATTTTTGAGAACAGTAGTGGCTCCTTGCTACATTAGGAATGGTTGGAATTTCACAAAACAGTTTTTAGTCTAGTAAGGCCCTTTTCAATGAAATGGCTAATGCTGGCAATAGTGTTGGGCCTTGGAAAAATACGATTTGGGTTAGAAAACCTAAGTCTTCTAGTTCTCTAAAAGGACCTCCTGGTTGATCTCCCATTTCTCTCCATGTTCCTTCTGAAGTGTTCTAACACATTTACTTTTCAGAACTACTCTCCTGAAAATATCTGAAGCTCATTCACATAAATGGAGATGAGTTATTAAATGTAACACAAAATGAGCAACAATGGGAACATGAAGCGCATCAATTTAAATCCTTTATATTAATAGTCCTATAGAAATAAAACGTGATCAAAGAGTTAGTGTGCAAGCAAATTACTACAAAGCTAAACTCATGGAAAGTATGTCCATTTCTTTTCACCACTACCCTTGTAAATCTATATTATCAAATACTTCTTCCCTGATCTAGAATGAAATCTTAGGCTGAAAGTTATTGCTCCCCTAGCTACTGTCAGATGTTAATGAATAGCGTGAATAAATAGTCTAATTTTTCAAGCAGTAAAAAGCTTAATATATGTATTAGTCAACTCAGGCTGCCATAATAAAATATCCTGAATTTGGTGCTTAAACAGGAGAAATGTATTTCTCACAATTCTGGAGGCTGGGAAGACCATGATCAGAATGCAGCCATTTGTTTTCTGGTTTGGGTTCTCTTCCTGGCTTAGTGATGGTGGAGATGGTCACATTCTTGTATCCTCACATGGCAAAGAGAGAGAGACAGAGAGACAGAGGAGAAGGGAAGGGAAGGGAAGAACAACTCTCTTCTTCTTTAAATATGGTCATCAATCACACGGTATTAGGCCCCACGCTGACTTCATTTAACCTTAATCTGCCTGAAAGCCTAACCTCACATACAATCACATGTGCGGTTAGTGTTTCAACATATGAATTTTAGGGGGGACACAATTCAATTCATTGCAATATCAAAGCTTCACTCTCTTCTCTAATTCACAGATATAGTTTTAGGAAGGGATCGGCTTTGCTCCGTTTTATTATTCTTCCTGGATTTTCAAGTCCCCTCTTCCTCATTTACTGGTGGTGTGGATGAACAGTAGAGATAAAAAGAGGAGTAAGTGGTATTATGTAATTATCTCTTAGCTCTCCATGTACATGAGCAGATCTTTAAAAATTAGTAATTTTTAGAGAGTCTTTGCTTGCTCTTCAGAGATACCCACCATTATCAGAGATTCTGCTGAAGACCCCGTGCTGTGTATGACACATTTCTGAGTCCCTGCTTCCAGGAGTTATGTCACCTTGCTCCTCAAACAATCCTCTTATTCAGTCTCCTTTTCTAGATAACCCAAATTCAGCTTCCTTCTGTGGTATTATGGTAACCTTTACCTCAGCCTCTGAGAAAAAAATAATAATCAAAGCTAGCACTTACTATATGTCAAACTTGTTCAAAGCACTTCATATATTTCAATTCATTTCATTCTTACAACACCCCTTTGAATTATTTCCACAAAGCCACAGAAAAAATTAGTTACAGCTGTGAACACTCACTTACTAAGTAGGGGACATAAGATTTGAACTCAAGCAATAGAGTTTCAAGAAACTACAAGCTTAATTAACCACTATACCACATTGAGAGAACAACCAACAGTATTTCTTTCCCTCTAGGTCTGTCTCCTCTGTGTCATTAGAGACAGCTCCCATCTCAGTCACCTTTCCAGGAGTAAGTCAGGAAACCCAGCCCAAAGAGCACATATAGGCTCTGAAAGAAATTCATGGAAGTCTGTCACACTGGGTTTGTGTGGAAAGTACCATCTGCTCTCTCCCAAGAAAGAATAACTGGGATTCTAATGTCTCTGAAGTAATCTTTATTGATGAACTCTTAATGAGTATACATGGTTTTGTTGGGCTAAATATGGAAGAACCAATTCTATGACCCCTCAATTAGAAATTCTACCCAGATGGCCTAGAACCTTTAGTTCTTTCTTTCTTTTTTATTTTATTTTATTTTTTTGGTTGTTGTTTTTGCAAACTTGTTCAGGTTGTAGTTCATCAGGCAGCGTGTGTGTTACCCACCTGACACAAACTTTAAGGAGTCAAAGAATGATAATAGTGTACTTCACTCTGTCTTTATAAATTTCTAATTTACCCGCAGTTTCTTGTGGTTTGATACAATGGTTTCTGTGGATAAGTTTTTTCAAGGTGATGTGGATAAAGCTGATCACTTGTAGTCATAAATCTTCTACTTCGTGGTTTGTTACTCAAATCTGCTTGCTTCACTACTTTATCTCTGACCCACCTCATTCAGCATCTTACTCTACTCAGATCAACACAGTGATCACCATAAATGTCTTACACTTGATAGTGAATGTAATTAGGAGAAACTTTCTGCTGTTAAGAATTCAATAACAGAAGAAGCTCATCAAGACGGTGGCGTGAGAGGAGCTCCAGAAACTGCTCCATCTGGGGTGGTATGGATGAATCTGGGGTGGTATGGATGAATCTGGAGAGTGTGGATAAATCTGGCGTGCTATGGATAAATCTGGGGTGGTATGGATGAATCTGGAGAGAGATGGATGAATCTGGAGAGTGTGGTATGATTGAAGTATGTTTGACAGAGGAAGACTGATGCTGTCATTTTGCTTATATATGCAATCCTTGGATCTTGGTATTTGCCAACTTCCATAATAGTGTCATTCAAATCCTTACAAAAATATTTTTCTGGAGGACCCCAGTAACTGACCCAGAGACCAGCAGAGGAGAGACTGACCGAGATGGGAGTGTGGGAGTGCGGGTCAGAGGTGCAGAGCAACTGTGGGTGGGTTGAAGGCCTCGAACAGACAGAGGCGGAGGCTTGGGCAGTCAGAACAGGGTGGATGGGGAGGTGCCTGAGGCTGGCTGTGGTGAGAGGCCACGGCAGGAGCGTGGGGGGAGCAGCCACAGCGTGGCAAGGGCGCACGGAGCGCGCTGCAGGAGACCGGAGCGAGGCACCAGCAGCAGCAAGAGATCAACGCGGATTGGTGCCTTCAGTTTTGAAGCCTCAGCTGCAGTATCTCTTTTCAACATTCTATTTAGTGAATTGCTTAATGTCACATGAATTTCTAGTTGCTAGGTGGGAAAGAAAGTGATCACCTGGCTAGAAACAAATTAAGTTCTCCAGAGAAGCTTGAATTTTCTCAGGGATCAAAGATAAAGAGTGAAATGTCAATGTTTATGACGGCTCTGTGTGTGTGTTTAATCTGTCTGCTATCCATTCTTCCTTCTGATAACAGCAAGCTGATTTTTTTCTAAGGAGCTACTTTGCCCATACCTCAGACTGTGTAATTTAGGCAAGGTTTATCAGTTACTGTAATTTCAGGTGTGGGTATGTATAAGTTCAGTCCAGTCATCAGACTTCATTTCTCTGGCCACAATAACTGACTGAGGACTGTACAAGTTCACACCGTTAAGTACAGTGAGAGCTTCCTTAGACTTATTTGGGAACTTTTGGAAGATAGGAGCTTCATTTCTTCTGGGCTTGCTCAAGTGACTGAATCTAGCTGGTAGTCAATTACGCTACCAGTGAAGATGACCTGCTTCAGTATGAAGCCAAAACATGGAAAAACAATTCAAAAACAGAGGAAGAATTATAGTAGCATAATCAGAAACCCTTCAGTCATGTCTGAAGCCAAAGACTTGAATTTTTCAAAGATGTTGAATTAATTCATATATCAACCTGCAACTAAAAGATTATAATTGAGCATTGTTTTCAACTTAATTATCAAAGATAAAGAGCTTTCACAGGGGCTATTGTTGAGTGTTGATTGAGCTTTCCTGATGCTTTCAAATTATATTTCATATGCAGTTTATTCCCTGTTCCCATGCCCCAGACACTGTCCACATGCTATCTATATCTCTAGTAATTGCATTTGTGCAGAACCATTGGCTTTCATTGTCCAGCACTTGACACTCAGCTTGAAGACTTCATGCCATTGAAGACTTCTCTGCTCATTTGCTGGAGGCCAGCATTTCTGGGCAGTTTCTGCCTCCTGGGAGCAGCCTTCTACTAATGACTGTCAGAATTTGGTAAATAAATAATCCCAGTTCCCTCAACACCTTTGCCTGAGATGACACATAGTCCCTAACAAAGTTGAGCTACTATATACATAGAGGTAGCCTGCTCAATAATAAACTTTTAATTAACTTCCTTCTCTATCCTATCTCACCATTTTCCACATCCCTGTTAGCTTCTTGAGATTGCCTTTGACATAAACTATTTGCACTCAGAGCTATTTTTAAGGACATCCAATCTAAGGCTCTTTGCCTTGGCTATATGTCCTCCGAAACACTTATATGTGCAGTGGTGACTATTCTATCACTGTACATAGACAAACTATCACTATGCTGCAATTTGAAAAGCACTTCAAGTACCACTTTACTCTTGATCCATCTTACTGGAGCAGGTGAAAGGCAGATAGAACTTCTTTAGTTGTATCCTTTTTCAATTTTGAAGCTTTCAACCATTCAATACATAAAAGGATCTTACTCTAAGACAACACTTTTTCCATCTCTTACACTCATGCTAACCTAGGCACAGATACCAAGACAGAGGAGTGAGATGGGTAACTCTCCTACTCAAAGTAAACAAAGGTTCCTTGGGTCTCTGAATATTAAAGGCTCTTTTCCTCTTATCTAAAGAAAGAGAAATGGGACAAGAATAGATTTTCCATAAAATTTATCAGGCATTCTGAAGAAATAATTACTCTGGGATGACTGGTATAAACTGGGATTGTCACATGAAACAATCCTGTGTGTAATTACCTGAGGTAAGACCCAAGATAAAAAAACAAGCGGACTTCTCCTTAAGTGCAAAGATTTTAGAAGTTGCCCCCAAATACCTCTGCTAAGCAGGACTTTGATGTTTTCAAAGTGGCCTGCCCTCCCTTGCTAGGTCTTATGTTCTAAAATAACCTTTCCATTTGCCAACATATTTCCCATACTACCATCTATTTTCCTCAAACAGGATTAATGTTCCCTAAGAATATAACCACTTTATCTGCCTTCCACAAACATTTTCATTTTAAAAGATAATGTTCCCTTCTGTTGTGGAATGTACTGGTTAAGAGAAATGGAGATAATATGGCAAGTAAAAATTTTTAAATGATATGGAACAGACATTTGGGAACAGGATAACTTTCATGTATTCTACTAGGAAAGACATTGAGCTCACAGCGCTAGGTTTCAGGTAGAGAGATTTTCAGTGACATGTGAATAATAACTCCCCATGTCATGTGGACCTCTTATTTCATGCCCAGCTATGAGAAAGGTGCCCCCTGAAGTTTCACAAGGATCTGGCCCAGCCCTGAGTCCTTGCCTCAAGGGGTGAGAGGGCAGGCTTAGGAAGAATCTATCTACATAGACAGTTTAGGTGCTGGGTTTGGGTTCCCACTCCTCCCCAAACATTAGCTATGTTCTAATATGGTCACGTTTCAAAGTCATAGAGAACCTTTCTTTTCTCCTTGATCAGGGTGCCACTTCCTAAGCATTTTTTATAAATAACATACAGTAATTATACTTCTGCACTTATCATGTTGCTGTAATCTCTCCCAGTTGTACATATTTTTCCCCATTGTGTTGAACCAAGAAAATAGAAGCACATATGCCCTATCTCTAGACATTTTTTTTTTTTTTTTTAAAGAACAAGAAGAAGAAAGACAGAAATTAACTTTGACTTTTAGTTCTGCGCAATTGCTCAGGTAATGTTTTGAAAATTTCTAATGTGTTTTTTTGCATCTCTAAAAAAAAAAAAAATAGCCTTTGCCATGAGCCTATAACATATGTCTGAAGGGAAGTTATAAATTCTTAGCAGAAGAAATTCAAAGAGCAGAAACAAGCTAATGGTTACAGTTAGGAATGGAGTGTGGCTGCTGGTAACAGAACTGATTCTACTGACTTCAATTGGGGGGCTTTATTCTTTCCTTAAAGGAAGTCCAGAGGAAGCCCCCCCCCCC
>PVKE010025573.1:0-22943 GCA_004027555.1 Craseonycteris thonglongyai | reverse complement strand
TTTGCCTTTGAGAGAGTGCAGACAGCTCTGTAGTAATGAGGTAGGGAGAGGAGAAGTATAAGAGGACAGAAGCTAAGACGGGGAAGATGTGCTTGTGTGAGGCAGTTTTTTAAAATTTTCTTCTGATAGCTTCAGTATTTTCAATATGAATAAGAAAGCAGGATCATTAGCTGGAGTAAAGATTGTGGTGAGAGTATTGGAGGATTGAGGGCTGGGTAAAATGTACGTTTCCCATCATTTCCTAAAGATCGTTAGACATTTTATCCTATGTTGTGATTCAGTGTTTCACATCTGCAAACTAGAATCTTAAGGAGGAGTGCTTATGACAAACATCAATGGAGAAGGAATATTGATTCAAGGAGTTTTAAGAATATATACCTATATGTCTATATTTTTGTACTCCACCCTAGCAAAAATATTCTTAGATATAATTCAGATAGCCCTCAATTAGAACTTAATTCATTAGGCTGGAGACACTAAATTCACTAAGCCACCTTGAAGTCCCCCCACCAAACCCCATCCCCTCTCGAATATATACTACTATAATTTAATATCACTGTATTATTGCCATTGGCTCATTATGTGAGCTTAAACTTTAAAGACTATCAAAACCCCAGTGTGTAAGATAAGGTTCAGGAAAAAAATGGATAAACTAAAAGCCAAACAGAACCTTTTTATAACAGAAATAATAAAGTTTGTCTTCCTTTTCTCCTCATTCAGAGAGTTTCCAGAGGTTAACAGTCTCAGTTTCACAGGATTTTATATACTGCAGCACCAGCCTAACACTCAATTTAGAGACCACCAGAACGTGAACTACACCAATAAATATCCACCTGGGTGGAAGGAGATTTATAGAGAAAAAGAGATCACTATTACTTTCCATTTTAAATAAACTTCTGTATTGTTTGCTATTTCCACATAAGCATGTCTGACTTTTAAACTTAAAACCTCAGGAAGGGTTTGTTATTGATGATTTGTTTCCTTTAAAGAAGCAGGTCTTTTTTTGAGAGTAAATAAGCTCTAATGAGGACTTTGGATCAGATTGCCTGGATTTGTAGCCTGGGTCTGCTACTTCTAACCTTGGACATGTTATTTAAACTTCTGATGAATTCACTTAGTTACCTACAAATTAGGTAAATGCTTTCCTATAGGATTAATAAAGTTAACATGTTTAATACTTAGAAGAGTGCTGGAATTTAAACACATTTAATAAATATTAACTGTTACTATTATTCCTTTGAATAGATAACCTCATTTGTATTTTCTTTTCTTTTTTTTAGTTTTAAGCCTGATCTTCCCAAGTCTCAAAATATTATATTTAATACCCATTTGACATCACACATAGTTATTGCAACATTGACTATATTACCATGTTATACCTCATATCCTTATAAGTATTATTGTGTAAGCACCAAACTGAGTTACCCAATCCCTTTGCCTTACTTCACCCCTTCCCCACTTTGCTCTCATCTGGCAACAAACCAAATATTTTCTATATTTATGAATCTGTTCCTGTTTCCCTTGTTTATTTTCTTCTTTGGATTTCACCTATAAACAAAGTCAACGTGCATCTGTCTTCCTCTGTCTGACACACCACTCAGTGAAGTACTCTTCATGTCTTTTGATGGGAGATTTAATCCATTTAAATGGAAGGTAATTATGTTGATATGCTATTATTCATAATTTTGCTCCCCCCGCCCCCATCCTTCTAACATTCCTTGTAATACTGGTTTGGTGGTGATGAACTCCTTTAGTTTTTTCTTGTCTGGGTGAGAAGGATGAGTGAAAATGGAAAAGAAATCAAGAAGTACAAATTCATAGTCACAAAATTGTCACAGGAATGTAAATTGCAGCATAGAACATACAGTCAATAACATTGTAATAACTATATATGGTCTCAGAAGGGAACTAGATATGTTGGAATAAAGATTTTGTAAGTTATATAAATGTCTCATCTCTATGATGTATACCTGAAGCCAATATAATATTGTATGTCAAATGTAATAAAAAATAAATGAGAAAAAGTAATAAAATTAATTGTAGATAATTTTTAAATTATCATATGTAGCATGTTTATTTTACTATATTTTTATGTTAATTATCCTGCTCATGTATCAGTGCATTTTATACCAGTCCCCCTTAACATTTAGGACATGCACATTTGTACTTTTTTAAACCCCTTATCACTTGAAACTCTTTTCTATAATTTGGGAACTTATACCTTACCAGTCCTAGCGAGAAACAGACCAACCTCTCTCTAATGAAGCTGAAAGCTCATTTCCCAGCATCCTTTGCAGCTAAGGTTAGCCAAATGTGATCCAAAATTGATCGATCAGATTTACCAAGTTAGATGATGAACAGGAATTAGTAATTCAAAGATGCAGGAACCATGCAAATTTTATTCTGGTGGCAGGAAATGGCAACAAAAGCAAAAACACGTAGGGTGAGACACATAGGGTGGTGCTTGGTGTCTGGTGTCTGGGTGAACTGCTCAGAGCCATGGTAGTCAGTGTTGGCACCACCAGCAGCAGCGTCTTCTCATGACTCGCTTGGAGCACACCACTAACCTGGTCCTAACTGATGCATGACTCCCTCATTCTCACTTTTCAAAGCCTACAGTCCATAATGTTATCCATACCTTCTCAGTAAATTAATGTTCTGCTTAAATCTGTCAGAGTTGTTTTCTGACCCTTGGCGGATGCAATTTAGTTTCATGCGCTATTGCATAATTGAATGTATACTCCCCAAATCTGCATTCCACTCAGAACACCAGCAAATATCTCACATAGAAACAAATGGGCTTGTCCTAGATTTGTAGAAAAAAGTTAAATTAATAGAACACATACAAAATACTGTGTTGGTTTCTGATTGCTTCTATAACAAAGTACCATAAACTTGGTGACTTAAAACTATACAAATTTATTGTGTTATACTTCTAGAGGTCAGAAATTCAAAATGAGTATTGCAGGACTAAAATCAAGGTTTTGGAAGAGTTTGTTTCCTCCAGGCACCAGGGAAGAATTCATTCCTTGTCTCTTCCAACTTCCAAAGGCCATCTGCATTCCTTTTTCATGCCCATAGCCCTTGGATCTCTTCTTTCCTTCCTCATATTTTCTACTACTGACTCTAATCTCTTGCATCTTTCTTATAAGGACCCCTGTGATTACATTTAGAGCCCATCAGAATAATCCAGAAAAATTTCCCCTTCTCCAGACTCTTAATCACTTTTGCAAATTTTCTTTTTTCATACAAGGTAACATTTACAGATTCCAGGGTTTAGGAAGTGGATCTGTGTGAAGAACCATTATTCATTCTACCACGAGCACCTGGACCATCTATTATACATACAGCCTGAAATAAATAATCCCAAGTCCTTGGGGGACCTCTGATATCCTATATATTAGAAGTCCTCAGTGGCCTTTAGCCCTCAGGGGACTTCCAGGAATTAATAAAACTAATGTTGTTGGTTGCCAAATGCAGAGAAACAGAGGTGTTCTTGAGAAGACATCTTAGTGAGAGAGAAAAAGCTTGCAAACATGGACTTATAGAAGAGTGTGGTCTGTCACATCCCCAGGCTAGCTTGGTCATGACTCAAACAGTATACATATCACTAAATAGGATTGCCCACGTGACCAAGGCAAAAAGGAAAATTATATTCAATCTGTTAAAGATATATTGGATATAATTTTTCATCACACACAGACACACACACACAGGCAGACTGATAAATTTTGCCTCCACTTAAATAGCTAATGAATGGGAAAAGATATTTTAATGATGTAAAATACAATTATATCTACATCATTTATTTTCAAAGCTGCATAATTATTTTTCTATAAAAAATCACCACACTCTTCAAAACACTTCCACAGTCTTGATGAAGCTTATCCCTTGAAGTTATAGGCCTTCCACTTCATGGTTTGTCAATCAAATCTGCTTGCCCTACCTTATCTCTGAACCACCTTACCCAGTGTCTTACTGTACTAACATCAACATATTGATTATCATAAATGCCTTGCATTCATCTGTGAATTTCATTGGAGGAACTTTTTTCACTATTGAGAATTCAATAACAGCATGCTGTTTAAACCAAATGACTGAACACTCTTCCATTTTGATGCACACAGGGTAAAAAATGTAAGCAGCTGTGTGTGCAAGGTCAAGAATGATGGAGAGAAGATACCATGTCACTATATAGAACTGGTTATATCCAGATATGTCTAATATAACAAAAATATTACTGTGGAGGCAAAATGTGACAGCCTACCCTCATATTTAACAACCATGATTGTTATAGGCCAACATAAACCTAACTCAAGTGCATCATCTTTACTTTACACAAGAGTACCTTTTCTGGGAAAGCTGTGATGGCTCAGCGGGTTAAGTGCTCTCTTTGAAGCTCTGAGGACCGAGGATCAAATCCCGGCTCCGGCCCAGGCAGACCCACACGCTGAACTGGGGTGTGCTTCCCAAATGCGGTGAGGCCCCCAGTTCAGTTAAAAAAAAAAAAGAGTGCCTTTTCTTATCTCATATAATACATGCTTTAAGAAGAGGAAAAGAAGGGAAGCTGGGATGGCTTAGTGGGTTAATCGCTTGCTCTGCAGCCCTGGGGACCGAGGATCGAATCCCAGTTCCAGCCCGTGTGGACCCACATGCTGAACTGGGGAGTGCCCTCAGTTTGGTTCTCACCGGGGTGAGACCCCAGCCCAGTTCCTGCCCTGTGCAGCTCTGCACCCACCTGTGGAATGAAACTATGTGGAAAACCCAATGATGTGCAACTATGGAGACTGTTCTGGGCCCTCCCCCTTCTCTCTGTCTCTGTCTCTGTAACTCTCTCTCTCTGTAAAAAACAATAAAAATTAATCTTTAAAAAAAAAAGAAGAAGAAGAAGAAGAGGAAAAGAATCCTATAACCACAAGGAATTAGATTATGGCAACCATTGAATGAGCTTGAAAGAGGACCCACAGCCTCATATGAGAATGCAGCCCCAATTTACACCATGATTTTTGCCATGTGAGGTCCTGAGCAGAGAATTTTGTCTAAAAGAAGGCCAATGTGGCCGTAGAATAGTGGACAGGAGAGAAGAATAGATTATGCTGGGATCTGTAGACTAAGACCTCTGCCTATTAGCCAACAATGGGTAATGATTAAAAATTATTATCCAGAGATATCGTTCCCAAGGTGGAGGAAGCCACCTTTACTTCACAGTTTGAGAATTATCTAGATTATTGCTCCAATTCAGTATTTTACTTTGGGAATATGGGTTTGCACTCAGAAGGTTCTAAAGCTACAAAGCCTCTACCTTCACACCCAGAAACCACAGTAACTAACAGCCACAGGCAAGACAAATTCTGGTGCTGCTGTGTATATTTCAGGTCTTTATGGCTGAGACTTGGAACACTGCTGTACCATCAGCCAATCCTAGAGTCTGCAGGGAGCTCCTGCCCCTTTATTGACATGACTGCCATCATAATTTCTGAATGAATGTGCAGAAAAGGCAACATGGTGGAAAGAGGGGATTAACTTTATGCTGTTTTGTTTTGCTATCATCATGTGATGATAATGGTAGCTCTCTATATTTTAATTAAATTCCCAGGAGGCAGAGAAAAATGAGGAGAGGTAATATCCTAAATGTAAAAACAGGTGCTCTTATTTTTTTCTAAATATGACATTTATATTTTTTCTTGTAAATGAATATCCCAGCTATCACCTGTCTCATAGGCTATAAATAAAATAAATAATAGGTTTTGGGATATGTTATGTGTGTATATATTGAAGAATAATGGTAAAAATTTAAATTTTATTAAATCAAATATGATTAAAATATAGAAAGCAGCTTTATTATTTTGAGGGGCCCACTTTTTTAAATGTGTCATTAAAAAGTACCATATACCATTTAACATGTAAATTTTTCATATGTGGCATATAAAAAATACTGAAGATAGAGTAATAATTTACATAAATCTTCTGCCACATACTGGCTGTGTGAACCTTGGCAGGCTACTAACCATCTCTACCATGCCTCACGTTCATTACCTCTAAGATGAAGTAATAATGGTTTCTATTACTTTGGATAATTATGAGGAGTCAATGATTTAACATATATAATTCATAAATACATCTAGAATTTAGCATTTCAAAATGTTAGCTACTTGTATTGTAATCATGATTATTTTACTATTATTGAACTATTTGACATAAATTTGAATTTCAAAAATAAAACAAATACCGGTAATTAAAGACCAGAAACTTAAATAGATATTAGAGAAAAGAAAAAAGATACACAATTGCTTCAAATAATTAAAAAAAAAAAAAGAGAAAAGATTGTTGCCCTTTTAACTAGAAAGAGTCTTAGAGATCATTCTAAGCAAATGATACATTTATTGTACAACTGTGGACACCAGATACAATAGGAGAAGTCATTGTGGTGTTGTTCTGAAGCTTGTCTGGAGTATGCAGGTAAGTTGAGAGAAGTCACTGACTTAGATTTCCTAGGTCCTAGTCCATTTTTACCTCGTTACACTAAATCCCTTTACAATTCTTATACTATAGATATACTATGTTACACTCAGCTTTTAGGAGATACAACTTAAGTTTCAAAATTAAGAAATGTAGGAAATAAGGTATTCTCATTACTGGGTCTGTTTATGTATGTGTGCATACCTAAATGTAAGCATGCACTAATGTATATGTCGTGTTCTTTAATAGCTGATAATGACAAAATAACTTCTTAGTTGGCAAATAGTGCTAATGTCAGGGAGAGAAGTCACCATAACTTCTGAATGAAAACCTTTGGAGATTGTGGTTGAGTAAGATGAAGGCAGCTGGAGTCCAGTCCTTTTTCTTAAAGGGCCAGTGCATGAACTCTAGATGAAATTATGCCAACTCAGGGAAATCAAGAAAAAAGAATTATTTTTTCTTAGCTTAATAGGTATAAGGCAGAGAGCAGAAAACAGCTCCGTGAAAGAAAATGCTATAGAAATTAAGATATTTGCAAGAAATATAAAATTGGACCCAAGAGTCACCTGAGAAATTAAGTCCTTTGGAATTTCTGAAAATCATGAGGGAGCCCTGGCGTTTCACTGACTATGGGTTGAGGGGTTTAGAATTTACACTTGATCTTAGACAAAAGGCCAAGAAACAATGGGCGTTTAGAATTTATGTCACTCCTCTTGATGCTTCCACTTCCAAATCTGTAAAATTGATTCAATAATGGGTTCCCCTTCATAGTTATATTTAAAAGGAAATGATTTAATAATTATAAATCACTAAATACAATGTTTGACACATGGTGTTATATAAATGTTTATCAAATAGAAATAAACAACTCAAAATAAATAAATAAATAAATAAAACATGTACTATTGTCAGAGGACTAGGCAGATAATCAATAGAACATATTCAAATCTAAACACAGACATGTATATGTAAGCAGTCAGCATGTGATGAAGATCCCATTTCGCCTCAGTGAGAAAAGAATGGAGCGCTCAATAAGTGCTGTTGGCGCAACAGCCCCCTCTGATTTTTCTTTCTATTTCTTGGTGAACCAAAGCTGTGGAAAGAACACACTGAGCTCAGACTGACCTCCCTTTTTCCATCTTGCAAACATTGATCTAGCTACCGGTAAATAATTTATAAGTACAACTCAGTGCATGGACTGTGATCTCTTAGCCCCCAAACTACATATTCCAACATTATTAAAGTCCTCGGCTCTTTTCATTTCACAAATATGTAGTTGCCTTTATCTACATTACAATTGGAAAACTGCTTGAGACATAATTGACATGTGGCTGCATCAAGACATATATTTGTAAATATTATCCCTGGTCTAGATGTTTTTAATGTGTTTGATGTTGACATGTTTTAGTGTGAGCAGTAAGCATTCCTCCTTACACAACCTTGCTTTTTTTCTAGTGAGGAGCAGATGAAGCTGGTAACTGAGCTGTTTAAACTGTCCACACATTTCTAGAGCCTCAGGTGATTCAGTCAAGCAAGGTTAGAGGTACCCTGAGAACAATTGCCTCAAGCCTAAAAAAGCCGGTTTCCCAGTGTGTCCCCTCCCCTGGCCTCTTAGTGCTCCCTGCTGGACACCCTCAGGATTGCCACCTGCTCTTACAAGCTACCTACTGAACTCAAGATGAAACATAGCTCCTAATGCTATGATCCCAAAAACGTCTTCCTCTTTTCCCATGGTTCACAAACTAATCCAAATAATAAAGATTTAGGTATCAACAGTTTCTGCAAAAGCTTGTTCTTTTTCAGTACAGTAGACTAAATGTTTACGTCCCCCCAAAATTCATATGTTGAAGCTTGATTCTTAGTGTGATGGTGTTCGGAGGTGAAGCCTTTAGGGAGTAATAGGTCATGAGAATGGAGCCCTCATAAATGGGATCAGTGCCCTTCTAAGAGAAGACCGGAAAAAGACATCTGTCTCTTGACCACGTAAGTACACAATGAGAGAGCAGCTAAGTCAGGAAGTGGGTCTGGCTCTTTGATCTTAGACTTCCAGACTCCAGAAAGAACTTTGAGAAATAAATGTTTGCTGTATAAACCACACAATTTATGGTACTTCTGTGATAGTAACCTGAACTATGACACTAGTTAACTTGAATGGGTATAAAGGAACTAGAAGCAAGTATTTTAATGTTCAAGTCATTTTTTATTATTTTGTGCACAGGCATGCCTAAATTCTGCTTGTGAGGTAACCCATTGGCACTGTGTGATAGCAATAAAGAGAATTATAACCCCTCCATGGAACACCATAGTGACCAGTATGGGCGAAATACTACTCTTTATCTACTATAACCCAGGAAATAAGATGCCTCACCGCTTATCTCTTCTACCTGATCCCAAACTAATCTCTTTGAAGCTGATAGTCTTTCTAATGCCCCATCCATTTTTCACTTGCATTGAATTTGGTCTTTTGATTGTTCCTTCTTGTTTCTCCTGACTCCTCTATTTTTTTCTCCCATCCAATTAATGGTAATTTCCCTTAAGTTTATTAAATAGCTGTTTAGAGAACCTTGTGTGTATTTTTTCCATATGTTAATGTTGCAGGTTGGCAAATTTTCTAAGGATCTTCACTATCATTTAATATTAAAATTTGTCATAGAAGCAATGAAGAGTTGTAAAAGGGGAGTTTACTAAGCTTATATTGTGGGCCTTGCCCTATGCTAAGTTCTATCAATATGATTAAATATATGTCTGCAGAAGGCCTTCTTCATCCTAGGCACTGCAGAGGATTTAAGCAAGTATATGTAGGTCCTCAAGCATGTGTAAGTCTAAGGAACAGGCGAAAGAAACTAATATTTATTGAGCTCCTTACATATTACCCTCATAATAAACCTATGAAATAGCTATTGTTAAGCCCATTTTACAAATAAAAATCCATTTTGGAAGGTCAAAGAGTTTAAGAAACTTGCCCAATATCACAGCGTGAGAAAAGACAGATTTATAACTAAAAGTATTTAAAACCGTGATCCCCATATTATAGTGGAGGAATAGGAGTACTCAACTCACCATAATGTAAGGGAAAATAGACAAGTGACATGTAACAAAAAAAATAATTTATGTATTCAAGAAAGGAAGAAATTGCATCTGGCAGGGGAACCTGAAAGTCTTCAAACAGAAATTGTATTTAATAAAAGACTTAGAGAAAGTTTAGGATATCAACAGAACTATCTGGGGGAAAATAAAATGGTTCTTCAAAAACAATCTTAAAACAAACAAGTGTGATCACAGGATACAAACTAAGCACATAAATATCTATGGCATTTCTATATATTAACATATGTTTGAAAACTTATTTTAAAAACATTATCATTTATACTAGCTCCTCTAAAAAGTGAAATACATATAAATCTAAATGAATATATTCCAGATCTATATGTGGAAAACTGCAAAATTCTAATGAAATAAAGCAAAGTTCTAAATGAATGGAGATGCATTCTATGTTCAAGGATGTGAAAATATAGCAAAGATGGCAATTCTCCCCAAATTTATCTATAGATTTAATGCATTCCAATAAAAATGCCAACATAATTTTTTTTATAATGACAAGATAATTAATAAAATTTATATGTGAAAACAAAAGAATCAGAATAGCTAAAATAATTTTGAGAAAAAAAATAACTTTGGAGGAATTACTCTACCACATTTTAAGGCTTAGTGTAAAATTACAGTAATCAGGACAGTATGGTATTAACAAAGAGACAGACACATAGATCACCGGAACAAAACAGAGAACCCAGAAATTGACCCATATAGATAGTGCCAATAGATTTTTGACAAAGGTGCAAAAGAAATTTGATGATGGAAAGATATTCTTTTCAACAAATAGTGAAGGAACAATTGGACATTTATATACAAAACAAAACAAAACAAAAACATGATCTAAACTTTACACCTTATATAAAAACTAAGTAAAAAAAAAAACTAAGTCAAAGTGCATCATATCTCAAGCTAAAAATAAAATATAACACTCTTAAAATAAAGCAGGAGGTTTCTGTAATCTGGGGTAAGGCAAAGAATTCTTAGACATGACACCAAAAAGAAGATCCATGAAAGAAAAAAATTGATAAATTTAAGTCTATAAAAAAAAATTATTCTACTGAGGACACTGTGAATAAAATGAAAAAGACAAGCTTCAGACTAGGACAAAATATTTGCAAATCAAATATTCAACAAAAGCATACATATCCAAAATATACAAAAACTCTCTAAATTTAACAATAGACAAAAGACTGAATACATTTCACCAAAAAGATATATAAAATGGTAAATAAACACATAAGAAAATATTCAATATCATTAGCTATTAGAGAAATACAAATAAAGCCACATTGAAATACCACTAAACAGATTTCAGAATGGCTAAATTAAAAATACTGACAATATCAAGTGCTGATGATGAATCACAGAGCAAGGGGAACACATTTTTGGTGGGAATGCAAAATGAGCTATTCACTCTGGCAAAAAATTTGTCAGTTCATACAAAGTTATATATATGTTTACCATATGACTCAGAAATCTAATTTATGGGTTATTATGACCTGAATGTGTTCCCTTCGAATTTACATGTTGAAATCCTAACCCATCTTTGGGAGACAATTAGTTCATGAAGGTGGAGGCCTCATAAATGGGATTAGTGCCCTTATAAAAGAGACCCCAGAGAGCTTTCTAGTTCTCTTTCTGGCAAGAGAGGGTACAGTGAGAAGTAGGCAGTCTGCCACCTGGAACAGAGTCTTCACCAGACCAATCACACTAGATCCTGATCTTAGATTTCTAGACTTCAGAACTGTGAGAAATAAATTCATAGTTTATAAGCCACCCAGTCTATAATGTTTTGTTATAGCAGCCCAAACTGACTCAGACATTAATATTTACCTTACAGAAAATAAAATGTATGTTCTCAGAAAATAGAGCTGCTATGTTTATAGCAGTTCTATTCATAATCTCCGAAAACTAGAAGTTAATGTCCTTCACCAGATGAATACATAAACAAATCATGGTACATCATACCATAGAATACTACTGAGCAATAGAAAGAAATGAAGTATTGAACAATAACTTTGATGAACCTCAGAGGCATTATACTGAGTGGAAAAAAGTCAGACTGAAAGGTAACATATGTATGATTCCATTTATATGATAGTCTCAAAATGACAAAACTATAGAGATGAAGACTGTATCAAAGGTTGCCAGAGGTTATGAGTGAGGTAGGTGTGTGACTTTATAAGAGACAGCAGGATGGCATTTGGGGGGGTCATGGAACTTCTTTGTATTTTAATTGTGATAAGATTATATGCATCTATATCTATGTTAAAATTCATATAACTGAACTGTATACCAAAAAAGTCAATTTAATATGATAATTTCAAAATAAAATCTAATAAAAGAGGGGGAGAAAAGAGAGAACTATGAATTGTCATGTTTTAGATGGTTGGTAGGATAGATATAGGGGGCTAGTAAAATATAGAGTGGGATGAAGCACTGGTGTCAGATTCAAACTCTCAGAATTGGACACTCGTGGCCTTCATAGTTCTAGGACTGCCTGATTTTCTTCTTGGTGGTAAAATTTCTTTCTCCCTTTATCACTTCACCCTGAAAGCAGATATTCAGTGGGCCCTGGGCCCCTTTCTCTAAATCATTATATTGATAAGGCTTTACCTGCCCCTGGCTGGGGAAAGAGGAGAAACATATCTTACAAAGAGATATTAACTCATGGATCAAGGCCTGAATGAAAGAACGTGGGAAATACTTGGTGACAGAAAGTACTTCAGCAAGTTTAAGAAATTAAAACTCATGTAGTTTGGGATAAAAAAGGAGAGGGTTGTTAACAAAGAATTGAGGATTATGTACCTAATTTCATAGGTCCTTCCAGAAAGCTATTAAAGTTTCCTTAAAAATATAACTGAACTGTATACCAAAAAAAGTCCATTTTATATGATAATTTTGAAGTAAAATTAAAAAATAAGGAAGATTAGGCTATGATCTATAGGATGTGGTAGACACAGAGAGCATGAGAGAGCAAGAAAGAGAGAACAAACAATTTAAGGTTCATAGGCACGGCCATGACGACAGAAAGGGGGAAATGCAGGTAAGTAGCAACTTTTGCACAAAAATACAGAACTTAGCAATTTACTTGAAATAGGTAAACAAGAAGCAGATGAGATTGAGCAATCAAACATGTTACTTGTTATATGCAAGAAATTTTATTTTAGGGGAATTTTTGACAAAAATCTGGAAAGATCACTTCCTCCCTACCAAGTCCCAAATTAATGCATTCATACAGCAGAAACAAAAGATTCAGAACACCAAGGGATAAATATTATTAGTCTGAGGAGTTATCCAACAGAGTGCATTTATTTTCTACTCTAGATAACATTAGGTAATAATCAGAATTACCCAGACTTGCTCCTCAGTTTTCTGGTGAAGCTTATCTCCTTGACTTTCTTAAAGGTTGAGCACCAGTGGAAATGCCTACCCTGAACCCGCCCCTACAATCAAGTTTTCTCTGTTTTTTCTCCCCATAGAGGATTTGATTTCCTCATTTATACCTAAAATGACCAGCATAGATGACATCTAGTTATACTTTTCCCTTCTCCTTTGGAGCACTGAGCAAGAGACACCCTCTGATTTCTAATAGAGACAATTCGTAAACAAAGTGCAGAGTCAGATGGAACAGCTGAAGAACACCTTGTTCTTTTCTTCTTTCCTCCTGTTGAAACTTAGTGGAGTAAGCCCAGCCTTGCTGTACATGTCTCCTAAAAAATCCTTTACCAAGTCCATTCATTCCCAAATGAAGGAAGCTCTGTCACAAAGCAAATTGTTCAAACATCCTTCTCCCTGCCTGCTTCAAAGGGTTTTCTGAGGGCACAAAGCATTGTAGGTGCTTGGTATTTGTGTATTAATCACAATTATACTTTCTAAAAGGTTTTATAATTTTTTACTGCATTTTCACATCTTATCTCAGAAGAGCAGTTTCATGCTAATTTTAAAGGTGGAGAAGCTAATGTTCAGATTGGTGATGAATGTAGTCATAGAACTAGTAAATGGCAAAGTCTGAATTCATGCATTCTGATTCCTAACCTTTTTTATTTTATTTTTTTCTGATATAACAAAAGTATTCTTGTTCTTTTTATCTATAGAATCCCCTGGTCTTCACTTTATTTCAAATGAGGTTAAGGATAAAGACTTTTAACCAGCACCAAGGAATTAGGCCAGATTCACCATCACATTGTTCTCTCCTAGGCCCAGGTGGGCTATTAATTGTTTCCATACATAAAATTAGGATACCCCAGGATTTACTTTCATTTGCAAAGTGCACTGGTAGATTACAAATAAGAAGCATTCTTCATAAAGAGATACTCAGTGCAATCTCTGCACAATTCAACAACAGACGGCAACTTGTATTGATCCCCTGGGTTTATTTGTTTTTTTTATTCTCTTTAGCTTCTAAATTTTTTTAGTGTAATATGAGTTTATTTCAGAGAAACTATTTTCTGTCATTAAGAAATAAATTACTTTCTAAGAAAAGTTAATAAACTTTTTCTGCAGGTGTTCATTTGTACCCAAGAATTTTTAAATGGGGCTTACACATTTTTAGAAGGAAGACCTCATACAAAGTTTAATTGCAACATTTAGAAATTTCAGTTTTGCTAAATAAAGCAACATCATGTTAACAATGTTTTTATAGGTATATTCTATTTGATTTTTATATTGAAAATTGTGGAAATATATTAGCATTATAAGCATAGTGGTGTGAATGGTGCATAAGAACTTTCAAAGCAAATGGGTACACTCATTTGTAGAAACCCAATCTACAGTAGTAGACATAATTAACTATTTGGTGGTTTTATTACTTTTATGGGCTGAATTGTTTTATCATTTTTCTATCCAGCAGGCCAGGACATCTTGAATAGCCAATTGTGCATGTTCAGAAGGAGCTGTTGATTTCACTCACACATCAGCATTGACAAAGCACTTGCAAGAGCCAACTCAATCATGTCTCCACCCATCTCTCTCCCCTGTGTCTGTGAAAACTCACTTGCCAAAGTGTGGTCACAGACAACTAGCATCAGATTTTGTGGTTCTCAGTTAAAGTGTGAAGTCTGGCCCTGACCTATATACTCAAAGAACCATCTCATGCTGAACTTACCTATCTTGAGCTCTATTATGTCACTACTACACTGAACTGCCATCAGCTGGCTGTCAGATCAGAGGACAGAATCTGATGAACTCTTACACAAGAACACTAATATATTATACTTGTTATCCTTTCCAAGCTTATCTGCCTGATTATGGAATGAAAATATTATATTATGTCTTGTTTCTAAAGTGTGATTGCAAGTAATAGAAGTAAACTCAAGGAGTAGATATTGTCAGCATCTTTCCAGGGTCATTCCTGAGAACCTTTAAATTATAACAAATTTTATAAGAGAGAAAAAAGTCCTTGCTGTGTTTTCATGGACAGATGACCTAACTGGACATACTGCAATAACAGTAATGTCAGCAGCAAGGGGAAATATTTAAGCCCACATGCAAAGAATAGAAGAAGGAATGCCCAGACACAAAGAATCATGTTAGTTGGGCAATACAAAATAAACGTTAAGCATATTTTCTAAATTAAATATCACTGGGCTGTGCATAAGAATTTTACACATAAAAATTTTGACTATAGAAAAGGCAAAATTGATTTTTTGTGTCATCCTACTCTATTATACTTATTCTTGTCAAATGAACATTTTTATTAAAATTTAAAACATCAAAGATAGAAATCACAATTCTATAGAATTTAGTAATTTTTTACAAAATGAGCACATTCATGAAATAAGCACTGAGATCAAGAAACAATATTCCAAGCACCTCAGAAGACACCCATGCCCTTTTCAATGATTATACCATGTACTTGCTATAATCATTCTACCCTCTGACACTATAGAATAGCTTTGCCAATGCACTTTTACATAGACACAATTCTGCCAGTTTATATTATTTGTGCTATTATCCATTTGGTATTAAATAAAATATGCAGCAATTAGACATATTTGTTTTCTCTAAGGTATTCTTCAGGGTTTCTGTTTTTTTGAAAGTACATTATTTTGAATTATCAAGATCTGGAAGTGCCAGGTTTGAAAAGATGACTTTTTATCTTAAGGTCCTAAAACAGAAGAGTAATTATGGTGAAAGAAGTCACTATGTCAAATGGACAAAAGCATCATTACTACAACATGAAATATAGCATGTCTTCAGCCATAAATTTAGAGTAAACTTCCTTTATGTGTAACACTTTATTATTTTATTATTACCAAGAAGAAACACAACTTTGCCTTTAGCCATGTTTAAATCTTCTGAGGGAGAAATATTAAATATATAAACATGTGAGAAATAAACTTCAGCATTGGTAATACATTATGAATATATTTGAGGCATAAAATCTATAATAAATGGATAAAACCAATACTAACACATTTTATATTTAAAGAGTGCCTGGTAATTAATTCTTCATTCTGGCTGAGCAGTTTATAGATTGGGGAGTTGTTTTTCTTACTCTTCTCTCCAACAGTCTATCAATTTTCATGTTCTTTATAAGTTGGGTGATGAATTAATCAGATTTCTCTATTACAATTTTTTTCAAGGCAGAGAATGGGAGAAATAAACTGATTTATAAACCATCATTATCTTTTGGTAGTTTCTTCTATGAACAAAGGCCCTATTAAACATAGTTTAAGAAAAATGGTAAAATAAATATCATTGCATATATTTATTAATTGGATGGATATAGTATGTTATCGGTAGCTGGTCATCTACTAAAATAAATATTTCGACTTCTTACAAACTTAAAGTTCAAAATTAAGTTATATCAATGCGGATGCTGGGATAGCTCAACAGGTTAAGCACTCATCTTACAGCCCCAGGGTCCTAGGATCAAGCCCCAGCCCTGACCTGTGTTGAACCCATATGCTGAACTGGGGTGTGCTTTCCATGTGGGAGGCCCCCCAGTTCAGTTCTTGCTGGGGCTCGTGGGAGTGTGTGGAAAACACACACACACACACACACACACACACACACACACACAAAACTGAGGGGATTAATCATCAACAGACATATACTAATAGAAATATTCAAGAAAGTTCTTCTGATAGACCGAAAATTATACGACAGATGCTAATCTGGCTCTATATAAGGGCATGAAGAGCCCCATACATAGTAAATATGTAGATAAATCTAAACATTAAAATGCCCAAACTGAGTTCCTGAATCTTTCCTTAGTGTAAGC
Source organism: Craseonycteris thonglongyai (assembly GCA_004027555.1). Lineage (NCBI taxonomy): Eukaryota > Metazoa > Chordata > Mammalia > Chiroptera > Craseonycteridae > Craseonycteris > Craseonycteris thonglongyai. The sequence goes on along the minus strand of PVKE010025573.1, from coordinate 6,163 downwards.
TTCTTATTCAGCCTCTCCTTACCTCATTTAATGGCAGCCCCATCCTTTTATCCTAAGGTCAAAATTTTCGTAATCAACAGTGTTTTGTCTTTTTTCTACGCTTTTACAGCGAACCATCAGCAACGGCTCATGGCTGTAACTGCAGAACATGGCCAGAGTCTTACCTCCACAGCTATCTCCTTGTTGCTCATCTCCATCGTTTTGCTTCAGCCTTCGAATTGGCCTTTCTGCTTCTATCACTAATTAGTCACAAAGCAGCAGTCACAGTAACACTGTAAAAACATGCAAAACTTCTTGTCACATCCCCACTCACAAAGCTCCATTAGTTCCTCATCTCACCCAGAGAAAAACCATTCTTGCTCTAGTCAACAGGCCCCAGGAGGCCTCCTCTCCATCTTTGGGTCTATTCAGCCTCCTGTGCTCTCCCAATCACTCAGCTCAGGGTACACTGACCTCCTCGGACACAAGAGGTTCTCCCTCCCCTTAGCATCTCTGCATTCCTCTGCCTAGTCCGTTTGTCTCCACGCACTAACATGGTTTATTCCCTCGCTTCCTTTAAGTCTTCGCTCAAATGTCACATATTCACTGAGGTCTTCCCTGAGCACACTATTAAAAGGTGCAATTTTCTGCTCACATAATACTGTCCCTTCCCTGATTTATTGATCTCCATAGTCCTCATGTATTATATCACGTGTTTACTGTCTTTTCTTTCTCCGCTATTACATAGGTTTTGTTAGAGCAGAAATACTGTCTTTTGTTTTCACTGCTGAAACGCCAGAGTCTCAAGCAATGGCAGTCACTCAGTAGACCTCCATAAATATTTGTTGAATGAATGAAGGAGAGGTTTGCTTGACCAAGTCCTATAGCTGTAGTACATATTCTTTATCACCAGAGGGCAGCACAAGAACATTAAGGTTTTAATGGTGGAAGCTGGAGACACACTGAAACCCTGGTGCACACATACATGAGATGATTTTTCAAACCCAGGCCATGACGTGAGTAGAAGAGGAAATCAGGAGTAGTTGAGACAACCTCTGTTTTTCTGTGTGGAACTCTAAATATCGCTTCATTCTCTGAGCCTCAGTTTACTCATAGTTTAATCAAGGGCTAGCACTAAATTTGTTTAACTCTGATTCAGTTCTATCACTAATATTCCATGATTATAAATCAAATAGGACCCCTATTAACATATCTCACATCCTTTAATTTAATAATCAAGCCAGAAAGTTGGGCAATGCATTTCCCATAAAGTTGTATTTGCGCTACTGGGATTCAGTTAACTATCCACAAGGTCAATAGAAAGACATTTTTGTGTGAAGTAAGACAATACCAAGGAGTGAGCTTGACTTAATTTATTTTTTCTCACATGCATTTGTTGAATAAGATGTAATACTTCTGGCAAGGGAAGAAAGCTAGAATCACTCTAAGATCCCAGGACTCTGAGATAGTGTAAATTAAATGTTGTGGTTTCATTCCTTGTTACTACCTCTAAGGAAATGCTAATGTACAACAATATGGGACAAAGAAGAAATTGCCTCCTAAAAAAGAGGTTATTTCAATTTATCCATCTAAGGAAATGACTGTATTTTCCTAATGATGAAAAAGTTTAATTTTCTCTGAAAGAAGCAGTATTTCTAAAATTGATCAGGGGAGGGCAGTAAAGAGTTACATATAACTAGTTAATATAGTACACAACAAAGACTTATAGTTCAGCTAATTTACTTTTAAATTTTAGCACCCTCTGATAAAATTCAGTCACTATTTTGTTGGTTTTAAGAAATTAAAGTATTATTGAAGAGTTTGTGGAGATTAGTTCAATCATTGAGTTAGCATAGCATGTCAATGAATAAAAAATAATTCCCGGATTTTCTTGCCATTGATTATGAAGTGTACTGCCATAGGAAAGATAAATCATTTTTTTATGGTCAGATATTGCAGTGACTTAATGAAAGTCATGTGTTTTATCAAATTACATGTAGTATTTTCTATTTTAGGGTAATTATTTTCTCAGTCCTGATATTTGGCTTATTTTAGAATGTCTAAACCACATTTATGTCTCACAGAATTGTATTTTCTCATTAAAAAAAAAAGGATGTGAGAAGACACAGGTTGCACTTCTTATACTGATTATTATTTTAAAGCAAAATCAACCTAGGATTTTGATTTCTTTGGCATAATTCCACTGATGTATGTGATAGAAATTGGTTTCTTTGGCCTACTTCCACCGCATATGGGGTTACTAAAGAAAAAAGGAGAAAAACAGTATCCATGCCATTTATCTGAAGAACACTAAATAAATACATCTGATTTTCTAATTTTCTAAAAGAATAGTATGCAAGAATATATAAAATAAATCAAGTCATCCAAACTAGATCCTGGCTTTGTTCTTATAATGCCTAGTACTTTCCTTTGTACCACTTATCAAAACTACAATTATCTAATGATTTGTGTTTTTTATTCTCTATCTTTAAAACCCAAAACTGTACCATACCCCTAAGCCCTGCCAAATTACTCCTCATATAGGGTTGTGTCCCTGGCAATGCACACAATGCCTATGTATATAGCAGAAGCTCAGTAAATACCTGTGAGTAAATAAATTCTTCTAGAGTATAAACCCCAAGAACAAGGATGGCTTCATAATCATCTTCAAGTCCCTAGTATATAGCACATAACATGGTATAATAGAACATGTAAACCTAATAAATATTTCTTGCGTGAAAGCGATTTAATTTATTTATTCTCTCTACAGGATACCACAATGAAAACGAGTTTCATGCTCCCATTAAAAAAAAGAAATTATAGTAGCAGGGGGGAAAACAGAGGTAATAGACATATTTACATGAATGATTAAATAATTAAGATATCAAAAAGATGTATACTCTTGTAGCATGCCAAAAAAGCCTGCTTTGAGAAACTGACAGCCAAACGCAGAGCTGAAGAGTACAGAAGAGCCTTGCAGGCAAGGAAATAGGTTATGCAAAGGCCCTGTAAGGGAGTTAGGCAAAAATCAAAAGGTCAGTGAGGCCAGAAGGAATTGCTGAAGGTAGGCATGGCCATTCATCAATGCCATTCTCGGCAATGGAGAAGGAAAAAAAGAAAAAAAGTGGCAAAAAAAGTATAACACAAGGAATGCAGTAACAGAACAACCATCTAATAACAAACACAAAGGAATCCTGTCTTAAGCACTCAATGGCATTGTGTTCAATTCTCTTAGCATCTGATTTTGCAGTATTGTGTGAAGAATCCCTTATAAAAAGCTTAGTGAAATATTATGTTTATATGTTAGCTTAGCTATCAAGATACAAAATAGCTTAGAAAGAATAAGGTCAACTAAGCAAGAATTATTCAAAGATATAAGACAATATTCATGCTTATTTATTAAAGCATTTTTAATAAATATTTAGTGAGTATCTTCTAATTCTAGCCATCATTCTTGGTCCTGGGAATGTAACAATGAACAAAACAGAAAAAGCACCTATCCTCACAGAGCTTATATATATATCCCCAAGGGAGAGATAGCCAAAAAATAAAAATGATACAAAGGATGGGATCACTTCAGCTGTGACAAGTGCTACAAAGGAAAAATGTCAGGATCAACTTGGATGGCTGGATGCCTTCCCAGGACACCTTTCCCCAAAAATCTGTCCGCCACAGCCTTTAAGGAATGGAGTAATGAAACAGTTGTTGCTTTTATTTTTCTGCGATTTCTTCTTCTTCTTTTTCTTCTTCTTCTTCTTCTTCTTCCTCTTCCTCTTCCTCTTCTTCTTCCTCTTCTTTTTTGCAATGAGAATGTTGACTTACGTAATCAAAATAATAGAACTCCTTAAATACTACATAAAGATAATCTCATTAATACTTCAGCTGTCAAAAATAAAGTTAGGAATATTATTTGCTAAAGGAGACAAATATTAAATAATATTATAAATAAGCTTTATTAAAAGTGACAGAAAGATTCATGCTCTGCTTTATAACTGGAACAAGTATTCTCAGAATCTAATCTCTTTTCCCAAAAGTATAAGAAAGCATACCTTATTATTTTTAACACAGATGCTTCCTTCCTTAAATGATGAAGAGTATTATCACCTGGCATACCATTGTTAGTCTCATGTGATCAAAAAGATAATTCTGCAATTTTATTGTAGATAAACAGCAAGAAACACTTTCAAAAGTTTGGTCTACCTTTCACAGAGACATTAGTGAACCTCAGCAGAATAAAGCTCTTTATTTTAAATACCTTCTTGATCAAATCTTCAAAGTCAGAGTAAAAACACTGTTGACTGTTACAGAAGCCACTATGAAAACAAGTCATCAATAGTGACTACAGCTGCTTCAGCAGAACAGTGGGTCAGGTGGTTGCTCCATGTATCTGGGAAAGAGGAGCTTCCTTGTTACAGTCCTCAGATGATGGCATCAGTAAAACCAGTGTGTGACATGACTTTCAAATATGCCTCCCTTCACCAGTGCGTGACATTAATGAGAAATGACACAAGTGAGGGAATGGGGGGACTAGCTCACCACTTATTTAAAGCATACAATCCACCAGAAGCAATGTAATACAAGGTCCGAAGGAAGCCTACCCAGAACCTTTAGAAAACATAAAGAAACATTCTACTTAATTTGATCAAAACCAAAATAAGCAGAAGTGTTATTTTCTTTGTCTCTACTCAATTAATGCACATACACCTTTCTAGATAAAAATTAATGTAACTGTTAGAAAAGTGGAAAGGGAGTATTGGGGGAGTCAATAAAGTAACAAAACAGACTAAGCTGATATACTGGACCCAGGTCTCACGAAACTGTAAATTATTTTTGCCTCAACCTTCTGTCTCTTACTTTCTCCCTCCTATTTTAGAAACTCAAAAAAAAAAGTTATAAAATAGCATTCAGCAATTCTCAAGGAAAAGCGGGCATTGTTTGCTATTTTCCCAAGCTTTCTTCTCTTTCCTTGAAAGACAAAGGAAAGAGGGGGCGGGGGGGGAGAAGGCAACAAGGAGAGACTGGCGCTGCCTGGTTCCCCATCACGCGATGCCGACGTAACAGGCTTGGGGGCGCACTGACTGGCTGCCTACGAACCGGTTAGGCTGTCCTCACACATGGAACGGCAATCAGCTTACAACCAACCCACATCCGAGCACAAGCTGTTGCCAACAAAGGCAACCAAAGAGGCACCAGTCAAAGTCTGACGAAGCACCCCTAAAGCATGAAGGAAAAGGAGACGCTGAGGCTGCGGAAGGGACAGGTTTCCAACTGTCATACCCAGGCTGTCTGGGCATTGTGCAGTCTGCAGAGGGAGAATGACTGATGGAACACCCTCCGGAGTATATGCTTGGAAAGGTGCATGTTTAACAACAGGAGTGAGAGGAAAGTGCCCAGATATCGAATAAATGGATAAGTAAGAAGGTGGAGAAAAAGAATAAGAAGGGACATGCAGTGTCATGTGGTAACACCCAGAACTGATGATGTTTGTTGCAGCTGAGGCTCCCGGTCCACACTGTTAATCATACACAAGCAGAAATTTTGTGAATTGTGTACATTTTGCACGCCATTTATTTTGTAACGTAAGCATTAGGAAGAGAGTGGTTTCTTAAAATTCAAACGCTTTTTGTTGGAAACACTTTTAAAAAATTATAGCACTGACCAAAGATCATTGAGTGATATCTAAAATATAGTTTAAGTATAACCAATCTGTTCTTCCTGGGCAGAGATTGTTAGTTAACATTCTACACATTATTTACAACCACATCAGTAGCGATCTCTATACCAGAAGAATTCTACCAGCGCTGACTTAAACTGACCCTGAGATCTGAACTACTTCTTACAGGACTGTACAGGATATCTACCGGTGACACCTACCCATTTGTCTGCTTATCCCTACTTATGCACCTTTCTATGCATCCAACACTCACCAAGCAGCTCACATATTGCTTGCCTGTACGTGCCTCTTTGGCATCACCTTCCTTTTCTGAAATAACTTCAACAATAGCAAGTTAAACCTTTTTATGATAGACACGTTTATAGAGACATGTGATAAGATCCATATATGGAAACTTGCATTATTTCAGGTTGATAACCTGCATGCCAATTTCCTTCTAATTGAGCCAACCAGAATAATCACAACATTGAGCCTACTAAAAACTGTGTGTGTGTATGGGGGGGGGGGGGG
>PVKE010025572.1:0-22943 GCA_004027555.1 Craseonycteris thonglongyai | reverse complement strand
CTCTCCCTCTCCCTCTCCCTCTCTCTCTCTCTCTCTCTCTCTCTCTCTCTCTCTCTTTTTTCTCTCTCTCTCTCACCTGTTCTAGGAGAAGCCAACAGTCACATGGAGCAACCCCATGGAGAAGCCCCTGTAACAAAGAACTGCTCCCAAGTCAACAGCCAGTGAGAAACTGAGGTCCGCCAACAACCACCTGGGAGAGCTTGGAAGTCATAATGACTGCAGTTCAGGCCAACAGCTTGACTGCAACCTCATGAGAGACCCTGAGCCAGAATCACTCAGCTAAGACAGCCCAGATCTGTGACCCACAGAAAATATGAGCTGATAGTAAATACTTCTTATTTTAAGCTGCCAGATTTAGGGTTGTTGCATAGCAATAGATAAACAACACATTAAATTAAAGGCCAGCAAACACTTTCTTAAAGGGCCAGATAGTAAATATTTTGAAATTTGCAGGCCATACATTGTCTACTGCACTCCTCTATTCTGCCATTGTAGCCCGAAAGCCATCAGAAACAATAAAGAAATGTGCATGGCTGTATTCCTATAAAACAACTTACAAAAATACTCAGCCAGCTGTGAGCTCTAATATGTACAAGGGTTGGCTTAGTACAGTCAACCCCTGTAGTAAGCCAACATATTTTCAGTCTTTATAATTTCTAATGTTTTGTTGTCCAGCAGTTACTCTCATAAGAGACAAACATGGCCATTTCAGTTCATAGTTTGTTCTATAGTGTGACGTGGATACCCTTCCCTATTATTATTTTAAATTATTATTAAAAAGTGAGGTTGGTGTTCTGAGGAAAGGAAAGTAAGATGTCGGGAAAGTCCCTTCCAGAGTTGGAGAAGAAATAAATACGTAGTTTGTTTGTTTGTTTGTTTGTTTAATCCTAGGAGAGTTGAGAAGGAGAATAAGAGGCAGTATTAGGATGTCAGATATACAACTTTCACAAATCCTAGCCAAACACTGGGCACAGAGATGGGGAGAAATGTTCTAGTTACACCTAGATAGACACAAGAATCCTAAGAGTGTCAGCACTAGTCACCTAATTTCCTGAGTGGAATGGAAGGCTCAAAGCCTCTGGAGAAAGAAACTCTGAGCCATTCAAACTACAATGGCACAAGATTGATTGCACAATCTTGGTGAAAGGAGCCTGATATAAGGTCTATAGCCTCCCATTCATTAGGCACAGTATGCAATGATACATGAGTCATCACATGGCCTCCCAGAAGTGACAGAAGTACAAAGAAGACCACTAGGTCAGAAGAGTTTAGAGCTGCTTACGGATGAGATCTCAAAAAACCATAGGTAATGGCAGGGTCTAGGTTAGGCAGCAGAAGAAAAGAGCAGATTTTTACTTCTTTTCTTCTCTCTAGAAAGGATATTCTCTACAGCTTGTATTTCTTTTCCTCAAAGCACCATTCTCATAGGGCAGACCCAAAGGTTGGAAGGACCAGCTCCCACCCGGGGACATTTAGCAGAGACCAACAAGCCAAGATTAGTGGAAATAGATCCATAAGCAGAGGCTCTTCATGGATTAGCCTGCACCTCATTCCAGAGAAGGTGTATGAGGACCCCTCCACCCCATCAGCCTGTGAGCCACCTTGGGAAGAACAGAGAAAGGGAGAAGCGATCTAGAAGAGCAAACATTTACCCAAAAGACACTGGAAGACCTCAACACACAACTATTTAAGATCAGAAGGGACTGAAATACTTTGACTTAGTAAGTTCACATTGTCTGCCTAGCTAGACAGAGGATAGAAGCTCATGGCAAAGTGTATCCCAGCTATTGTATTAGTTTTCTATTGTTGCCATAATAAATTATCACAAACATGGTGGCTTAAAACAAATTTGTCACCTTAAAATTCTGTGGGTCAGAAATCCAACATGGCAAATAAAGGGATACATTCCATTTCAATATGTGCTATCAGCAAATTTGGGACCCCAGTGGTAATAATACCCAATGCTTCAGTATAATTTATATTTTGCACATATTGTAATTTATAAACCTTCCAAATATAACACATTTTACATGATAGCTAATTCCTTAAATTTCTCAACTAATCTTGAATTAAAATTTCAAAAAACTTTGCATAAACTGTCTATTGGAGGCAGCAACCTCACTCACAAAAACATCAAGGGGTCTTACAAACATTCACCCAACCAAAAGCGCATTTCCAAATAGAATTCTAAACAGGAAATGTAACAAGTAAGAAATAGACAGAACTCTTCAGGGAAAGAGTTTTAAATACTCCCTGAAGCCCTGGTTTGATTCAATTAAAACCCAACAAACCACTATAATCTACTATTAAATTAAGCAGATGAATTAATTACTGAGTGGGACCAACTATATAAATCTTACAGGAAGCTCCTACCAGAATAGCAATTGCTATAAATTCTGTGCACTCCAAATAAAACAAATAATATCACTATAATAAACATTAATGTGTGCACATCACTTGAGAGTTTTGTATTAATTTTGTTTTGTTAGCTTGTTTTTTGTTTGGGAAGCTTTTTCTTAGTTTTCAGATGAAGACCATTTTCTTTCAAGCTATATTTGAGAAATATTATTGCTGTTCTTTCCAGCCATCTCTTTCTACTAGAATTTTTAAGGAAGAGTTTCAATAATTAAATATTAACTCAAAGAAAACACATCTAGGCTGTATATGACTGCCTTATCGCAACTAAAATTTTAAATATAGGGTTTACCATAAGTTAGACCACTTCCACAAAATAATGTTCCAGATATAGAGAAGAAAACAACATATCCAGCAGTGAATATATCTAGACGTTCCTTTTGAGAAATTAAATGTTTGGAGTTTACATGGGTTGCGGTCATCACTGATGTCATAGATCATACACATTGATAAAGTTGCAATTTTCTGAAGTTTCACGGCCACTGAAAGAAAATAAACTCATTTTTTAATATAAAATCTTCAACTTCATGCCGTTGCATAAGGGCCTGGATTTTCAACTTGTTTTGGTTTTTTGTTTTGTTTTGTTTTTTTATAGTTTTTGTTTGTGGTATTTTTGTTTGTTTGTGTTTGTTTGTTTGTTTGTTTGGGGGGTGGTTAGCACAAGAGGAACTCCCATCAGTCTTTTTCCAAAGCCTCTTTCTAGGCAAGCTTTTAACTATTCTACAGAAATGACTCATTCTACAGAAACATCCCTCAAAAAAAGGAAAAGGATTAAAATGTTATATTTTTTCATTATTACCTATATTTCTGCAACTTTTCCTCTTCTCTTTTGTGAGGTCACTTAGAGACATACAGAGAATAACACAATCAGGTTATGTGACAAAAACTAGCTATCCGCAATGAATGAGGCAGCATTGTGTGGACATTTATTGTGTATAAGACACCTTCAAAAAGCTAAACCAATCATGGACACAATTAAAGAGGAAGGTTATCGGGGATGCTGGGATAGCTCAACAGGTTGAGTGCTTGCCTTGCAGACATGAGGTCCAAGGATCGAATTGCGGCCTCACATTCACTTGTGTGAAATGAAACAATGTCACAAACTATGGAGACTACTCTGGGCTTCCCCCCTTCTCTCTCTCTCTCTTACTTTCCTCTAAAAATATATAAATAAATAAAATAAATCTCAAAAGAGGAAGGTTATATTCGGGGACATAAGAAATGTAAAATAAAATGTGGAAATGTCAAGGAAGGAAAGATGGTTCAACTGGGTAGGAAAGGGCCTGTTCAAGGTCAGAACGTGGTATTTGAACTGAGCCATGAATGGTGTTGTGGCTGTAAGGATTAAGGGGAAGGGTGTCCCAGTCATTGGGAAAAGCAAGATGAATTCTTTATTTTGCAGTGAATCAGAAACATGTGTCCCTCTCCATAGCAAAATACAGCAGATACAGATCTTAATGGCCACACAGTGTACTGGAAAGACCACAACATTTGGATATAAAAAGTCAGAAAAAGTGAGGAGTGATGTCCATTCCATGTACTCATAGTTACTTACAGTTTTATTACCTTAGAGAAATTTTTTAACATTTCTGAGCCTCAATTTAACATCCTGTAAATACCTAAACATCTCAAAACAAGTTGGCAACATTGTGTTTGTAAGCAAGAAACACAGCACGTGGTACAACATGTTATGTTTGGGAAAAAAAATGTTTATTATTATAAAGTTTCTCTGTAGCAAAGATACCAAGACCTAAGTACTTCCTTACAAACAGACAAATTTCCTTTTTAAAGAATACTCTGCATCTAACTTCTATATTCTCTTTCTAAAATTAACTCTGGGATCTGGAGACTAGAATAATACAAATCTCACATGACTTTTCCAGGAGCAAGCTACTGAAAATGTGCTAAATATAGACTATGCAAAGAAGACAAATACAGAGATTTCTGGATGCATAGAAAAATCACGGCCATAAAATTTCAGTCACATTGCAAAATGCCAAGTTTTGGAATTTCTTATAAAGCTCAATTGTATATATTTCAAGAAGAAGTATTTTAGAAGGCTGGGTTTGAGAAGTCTCTCACATTTTGACCTACAACTACTTCTAATAATGCTGGAACTTCATTATCAGGCCTGACACTGGAGATGTACTATTATCTAAACAATCATTTCTATTTCACAGAAATCCCAGGACTTTTTTCTAACAATTGAGCCATCACAGTGCTGTACCCATGGTTACCAAGTATTCTAATTTCAGTTCCTTAATACACGTTTTATCATGTAAGATTGTACAATGTTTCAGAATAGCTTACTCTTAGTTCCACTTGCTCTTTCTATTACTTTTCTCCAAGTTTCTCACACCCTGTCCCTCTTTGAGCTTCCTGTTTTACTCATTTTTTGACTAGACTATGTTTGCATACCCAACCTATGAAGTAATTGTGTTTCTAGACAATAAATTTCAAGGCAAGAGAACAAAGTTAAGGGATGGGATTTGAGTGAAGATTAGAAGAATCAGCTTCTCCCTCATCACCCTTCCATGGTCAGGGAAAGAGCAACATGAATTCCAACGCTGGGCCCTCAGTGATTCACTAATTATTACATTTTGTCTCAGTCTGAATTTCTCAACAATGGAGAGTTGTGGTGCTCACAGCTCAACAAGTTTCTAAAATCATGTCTAAAAGAGTGTGTGTGTGTGTGTCATTATGTGGCTAAGAATTCACTTTAATGGGAAAAGGTTCACAGACTTAATCAAATTTTGAGAAACAAGATGATTTAAAAGAATATTTCTCTTGGACAAGATCTATGTATTAGGGGAAAGCTCTGAAGGGCTAAGTTATAAATAATAGTTTTGGTAAAAATTAGTATTATATTCTCAATCAGAGGTGGTATTAAAATTTGATGTAACATTTTTGGAAAATTAATATGGAAATGTATAACAGGCCCCATGAAGATGTTCATTACATTGAATGGAATATGCTTTTTAGGAAAAAAAAAAATCAAAAATGGCAACAAAGTAAAGAGGTATTTGACATTATGAATAATAAGAAAAAGTTACAATCCAATATTAGACACTAGTTGAATAATGTGACATCAATACAATTAAACATTTTAAAACTATAACTACAAATATTTTATTTATTTATATTATTTATGAAAAAACACAAAATATTTATGGTGAAATATTAAATGAAACCACAAAGAAAATGCAAGTATGCATAATATTTGTAAATCATGACAAAATAATTACATAAACATTATTTTCAAAGTAGTTCTACTAAAATAATAGGATTTTGTGTGATTGTGTTATTTAAAAATTCTCCTCATGGGGAAGCCGGGATGGCTCAGTGGGTTAAGCGCTCACTTTGCAGCGCCGGGGACCAAGGATCGAATCCCGGCCCCGGCCCGTGTGGACCCATGTGCTGAGCTGGGGAGCTCCCCCAGTTCAGTTCTCTCTCTGTCTCTGTATCTCTCTCTCTCTCTCTGTCAAAACAATAAAGTAAAAAAAAAAAAAGTAAAAATTCTCCTCAAATTAAATATCCTATTAAGTAAATGTTGAATTAAAAATAAATCAGAGACTTCTGTTTAAACATGATAATTTGAATGTATGTTCAAAATTTCCCACACTTCACTATAAAAACATTGGAGATATAAATTACTACACATAAACTTACAAGAAAAATGGAGACAGAGAAGGAAATGGCAGTATAAACATTTTGGAATCTACTAAGCCAACAAATGAGGATGACTAACTTATTGAAAAGGGGGGAAATTAAATATACATTAACAGCATAGTACGATCAGGAATAAGCTTATTTATATCAAAGACCCCAAGAACATTTCAAAATCAAAAAGATATTTTACCTCTAAAAGAGAGGTAAAGATGTGGCTGAAAAAAAAAGAAAGAAAAAAATGATGTGGCTGAAATAGATACATATTTGAAAGTAACTTCTAGATCAGAAGCCAAAAGCAACCAGACCCACTCCATGCCCAGATTCAGAGGTGAATCTCTCTCTCTGCTCAGCCAGAGAACTATCCCTTCCTCACCCAACATAAAATTGCTCTTTAGAAGGATTGAAGCAGAAGGATCTTATATTATGAACAACTGAAGTCAAAGGTCAGAGTGAAAATAGAGCATTAAGTGACAATAGACATATTGAATTGTGAGATCCCTCCTCCTTTTCTCACTCAGCTCCCAAAATGCACCAGAAGTCTGATTAGACTACCGAGCAGGAAATCTTAGGATGACTACCAGCTTGTGAGAAAAGATCTACAGATACTGATGGTTTTGTATCCCATCTTAAATTAATCATGCTGGCATAAAACCACCCATCAGAGCTTCCAGACATCCAGTTACTGCATCAAACTTAAGTATCACTGGGCACCTAGAGGCCACGTGAAATTTGAGGGAAACCTGCAACATGAGGAACAGCAACCAAAGTAAACAATAAAAGAAGCTGAGAGGGAGGGATGAGACAAGATAGAAATAGAAAATGTCTTCTCCAAATAAAATCTCTAGAGAGATAAGAGAAGCTATTATAGCTAAGAAATGAAAGTCAAGATGCTATTTTTAACAGAATGTTAAGAATACAAGGAACAGCTCTTGAAATTAAAAATCTGATATCAGAAATTTAAAAGGCAATAGCTGGTTAGGAGAATAAAATGAAGACAGTAATCTAGAAAATAAAACAGAAGACAAGTTAGAAAACAAGACAAAGCAGGCCAGAATTTCCAACATTTGGCCAACAGAAAAGTTTCATAGGAAAAAAATAAAGAAAAAAAATGGGTAAGAGTTTGTTAAAGAAATAATCCAAGGAAAGTTTCTAAGAACTGAGCTTGAAAGTGGCAACCAGATTCTCCATACAATAAATAAATTAAAATCCACATCAGGATGTAAAATCGTGAGCTTTCAAAATACCAAGAGTGTAAAGATCTTAGGTCTTTCCAGGTCAGAAAACAAAAAAGATCAGAAGCCAAGAATCAGAATGACAAAAATAACATTATACTTGATTCTCCAACGGCAATCCTGGTGGTGAAGGAATGCTTTGAGAATTCTAAGAGAAAAATAACATCCAATGTTGAAGTCTATACCCAGACAGATTATCCATCCAGAGTGGGAATAGACTAACAATATTTCAGACACACAAGTCTGAAAACATTTACTTCCTGTGCTCTGAAACTAGTAGAGGTACGGGTAAACCTCAACTTCGACTCTTACATAATCCCAACATCAGATCTAAAACCAGGAGAGGTGCGCCTACTAGAAGTGGACAACCGAGTAGTACTTCCAATGGAAATAACTATCCGTATGCTAATCTCTTCTGAAGATGTCCTACACTCAAGAGCCGTCCCAGGAGATGGGCACCAGGAGACAGAATCTCCAACATAGCAGAGAGTTGGGAATTTCCACGATGCTGATGAAAGTAAACTGCAAAGCAATGATGTAGCTGGATGAGAGAGTGTCAGATCTATTAATCCAGGAGGGATATCTCCAACACTTGTTAACTAAATTTAAGAAACTATTTGATATGTTTGAATGCAGCAAGAGAAGATTTACAATTCTAGCAAAAAGTTTGGAGTTGAAGTTTTGGGAGATGCACTTGTTTCAAATGATAGGTAAACAGAAAATTAAGCAAAAGAAAAAAAACTAGACTATGATAGCTCCAGGAAAAAAGAAAATGTATATAGAAAAGAAAGTGAAATTAGAATACACTACATGGTTTATATGTGAATAAAGTCCACATAGTTATAAAAATATAAATAGTGAATAGTGATTTGATTGAGAAGTTTGATAATTACATCTGAAAAGCAAGGAAGAAAAAATGTTTCAGTAGAGAGAAGGGAGAGGCATGTATTACAAAATTAAATCCTTGGCTTCAGAGTAAGAAATTAAGATAGTATCTCAATCAGGGAAAGTAATCTGTGTAAGCATGTTGTTTAGAAATATGGAAACAAATACTAGAAGAAACAGGCAGAAGAATTTAAACTGAGGACGAAGAGGAGTTGGGGAGTTGACTGCTGTTTTAAAAACTCATTCCCACTTGCTTTTAAATCTATTTTACATGTATCATGTGTACAAAACAAAGAAAACAAAGTCAAAAGAAGAAAACAATTATAAAACAGGCAAAGTAGAATGAAAAGGGAAATCTGAATGCTTTCCTAGATTTAACTTTATAAAAGTTAAATATTTAGGATGACATTCAAACTGCAGCTTCCATTACAACTATAAAATGAAACAGGGGTCGGGGAGGAAGAGCAGAAAGAGGCTAAAATGATCTTTTTTTTGAGTTTCACAAAAGGAATTTTCCAGGACTAAAGAACACGAATATTGTGGTGAAAAGTTTCTGCAGTGTCTCAGACAATGAAGGGAAAACAATCCAATTTAGATACATTATAAAATTTTGGAACACAAGGATAAAGAAAAATTCTTAAGTTCTGGACAGAAAAACAGAAATGAGACTCGGAGTGGTATCAGATTTCACATGGCAACTCTGACTTCCTTTTCTTCATTCTATTCTCCTTAGACTTGCTTTGATTTTCTTCCTAACATTGACATGAATGATTATTTTTCATTTTTCCCTTTAAATAACAAAAACATTGCAAAGTTATACGTGTAAATCTATTTATAAAATAACAGTTAATAAGACACCTTAAAAACAGCAGCCACATGGGGAAAAAATGACTCTAACGTTAGGAGAAATAATTGTAAACCTGTGGTTCTATATCTAGACAAATTACCAGTTAAATATAATGTAGAATAAAAGCCTTTCAGGTAGGCAAAGACTTAGAGTCTTTACTTTCCATATATCCTTTCTTAAAAACTTACTTAAGGATGTTTTCCAGGAAAACAAAGGAGGAAACTAAAGAGAACATCAAGGGGACGCTGGGATGGCTCAGCAGGTTGAGCGCATGTGTTGCAACCATGGGGTGGCCCAGCCTGTGTGGACCCATATGCTGAACTGCAGAGTGCTTCCCATGCAAGAGGCCCCTGGTTTGGTTCCTGCCCTGTGCAGCCCCAGATCCACCTGCGCAATAAAACTATGTGGAAATAAATGATGTATGGCTGTGAGGACTGTTCTGGACCCTCCCCCTTCCCTCTGTCTCTCTCTCTATCAAACAATAAAATAGATCTTTTAAAAAAAAGAAAAGAAATAGAACATCAAGCCAAGAAATGAGGACCCATGGCAAAAATAATCATCAGTCTTTGCATGGAAAATTCAAAAGATTCAAACAAGCAATCTCTACAAATGGAGCAGAGACACTCAGGAAAGGTAAGTACTTAAAATTGGTATGTTCCTTAGTAAGTTGAAAGACTTCAAGAATTTAATAAATGGAGATAATTTAAATTAGAAACTAAGATAAAGCAAATATGTACACATATATATTTAAAAGGGAAATTAGCATACCATTTGATATGCTATGAACAGTTTTAAAGATTTATTTTTATTGTTTTTGACAGAGAGAGAGAGAGATGCAGAGACAGTGAGAAGGGGGAGGGCCCCGAACAGTCACCATAGTTGCACATCATTGGTTTTTCCACATAGTTTCATTCCACAGGTGGGAGTGGGGCTGCACAAGGCAGGAACTGGGCTGGGGTCTCACCCTGGTGAGAACCGAACTGGGGGCACTCCCCAGTTCAGCACATGGGTCCACATGGTCCAGGGCCGGGATTCGATCCTCAGTCCCCGGGGCTGCAAAGTGAGCACCTAACCCATTGAGCCATCTCAGCTTTCCCATGAATAGTTTTTAAACTATAAAAATGTAAACAACATTTATTTATTTACCAACTTTAGACACAGCCTATACACCAGAACTCACAAATTGGTAGCCCAATGGTCTATACCCAACAAACAGAAGTGTTTTATTTGACCTGTTCTGTGTGTCTGTGTGTTTCAATGAATGACCTTCTGGTATTTTTCTATCAGAGTTATTTCACCTAAAAATATGGATTATCAGGGCTTCCCTTAAAGCACCAGAATCAAGCTTGTCCAATCTGTGGCCCATGGGACTCATACAGCCCAGGACAGCTTTGAATGGGGCCCAACACAAATCCTGACACTCTTCAAACGTTATGAGATTGTTTTGCAATTTTTTTTTTAGCTCATCAGCTATCATTAGTGTTAGTGTATTTCGTGTGTGGCCCAAGACAATTATTTTTCTTCCAATGTGGCGCAGGGAAGCCAACAGGTTGGACAACCCTGCACTGGAGTGTTTTGCATCACTGGGTTCACATTCATGCAGGTGAAATTCAGTATGCATTCACCGGTTCACTAAAGGGATATGTCTGTCTCTGTAACTCATGCCTGCCTAGCTTCCATCATAGCTCCTGACATTTCAACCCTCCACCATAGAGAGCACTAAAAGCTCAATTATGGTTATGAAATAATAGAGAAATAATATCAAAATTTCTTGGCAATATTGCCAGTTACCTGGACAATATAAAAATTATCCATGTCTGAGGCTAGACAGCTAAGGGTAAAGTGCAATGAAGGTAAGAGTGGAGATGCTAACAAAGTTTAAGTGTTAACATACATTATTTGAAGTTATAAAAGACACAGAGGAATTAAAAATAAGAGTATAACTGTATAGGGTACAGGGAAAGGGAAGTGAGAGATAAATTTAGATTCCTAAAACTTGTAAACCAAAAGCTAACCGGGGGATACCAGTGTAGCTCAGCAGTTGAGCGCTTGCCTTGCTATTGCAAGGCCCAGGGTTCGATTCCCAGCCCCAACCCGTGCAGGCCTATATGCTAAACTGAAGCACAACTAGTAAAACCACCAGGATGACTCAGCAGCAAAAGTTCTCACTTTCCATGCAGGAGGCCCCTGGTTCGAGTCCCACCCCCTGTTGCCCCACATCCACCTGTGTGGAATGAAACCATGTCACAACTAATGATGCACAACTATGGAGACTGCTCTGGGCCCTCCACCCATCTCTCTGTCTCCCTCTCTCTTTCACCTTCTCTTAAAACAATAAAAAATACATAAATAGATTTAAGAAAGAAAGATTTTGATAATCAAATGATTAAAATGTTTATTTAATTCTTTAACATGTAAGATTTATTTAAGTTTTTAACATATGCATATAATACTTTGATAATGGGTGAAATACATATTGAAGTACACATGGAAGAAAACAAAGAACAGTTAGACATTTTAGAAAAAATATGGTTGCAACAATTGAAATGATGCCATCATGCAACAGTAACACAAGAATCAACATACAAATCAATGAAACATAAACCACCAGTGTACCTATGAAACAGAATTTTATAATGCAATTTCTCACATTATTTCGGTTTTAACTAAGCCCATACAACTATACAACTCAGCCAGAACAATTCCTGTGACCACCACAACTACGTGCGCTAAAGGATTGCTAAAGGTTGTGGTCCAAATCCATTCCCCACCATTACTACATAGAGGTAACTACGGAATCAGTTGAGGAGACTAGAGAGGGAGAATTTGAGAGAGGAGGGATAAAGTTGCTCTTATGCTATGGCATTAGGCTTGGTAAATGTGTCTTTTTTTATTACATAGGGATGCTTACTTTGTTAAATAAGGATACAGGCACTCCTGACTTAACAACCAAGTCCAGTTCCTACAATTAGGTTATTAAGCAAATTGGTTGATAAGCAAGAAGCTTAAGGGGGATGTTTTGTGGTATGTCATGATGCCACAGGATATGTATTTTTCACTAGATATCACACGACACAACCTAGAAATGAAATATGTAGTCTTGTGTGATTGCAGATGCTTCGTGTAATGAATACTCATCAACTGTGAAAACAAGACAAAAACGGAGAAATGGGATTCCTGAGACTCACGTAGACTGAGAGAGGGGATTCCCTGCTCTGGAGAACTGGCTGTAAGTCCAATGGGTCATTAAACAAGTAGGTCCTTAAGTGAGGAGCAGCTGTATTCTTATATTTGAAGCCTGTTTGTGGTAGAAACTGAAACAGATTTTTAAAGTCCAGTGTTATATCAAAGACCCAAACTCTTATCCAGATAGGGTTCGTTTCTTCTTGTCAGCTTGGGCCTCAGTTAGGCTGTGGAAACGAACACGGAGACCCAGGAGGGCCTGGTCAAGTTCTTCTCTCTCCCTTACTCACCTTCCTCCACTACTCTTTGCCTGATATCATTGGCCTACTCTGCCATCAGGCTTAGATTTCATTTAAAAGAAAACGTCACATTTCTAGGTGGCTTAGGCCCGCTCCTGGAAAAAAAAAAATTAAAGATTAAAAAGTCAGACTAGACGGACCTGCTTGGTGACAGAATAAGGAAAAGCCAGAAGGGACAAAAATCTGAGTTTCCCGAGTATGATGGTAGTGCACAAATGTGAAGCCTATGACAGGAAACTGGCCATCGGCACCCTGAAATGCACTCCACACTAAAGGGCATCTGAATGAATGGAGCCCCGAGTACAGTGGTGAAGCTACGGCCCTGGGGAGATGCCAAGAGCAGCCCAATGGAGGGCCTTTCTTGCCTAAATCAACAGAAATGCAGTGGACTTTCCCAGTGGTAAAACCTCTGAAGAAACCAGTTAAACGGACTCACCAGAAACATGTTATAGAGAATATTTTTCTTACCATTATTTTATGTGTCAAGCACTGTTCTGAACAATATTGCATATATGCACTAATGCAATCTTCCTAACAACCCAATATGGTAGAGTCAATTGTTATCTTTACATTACAGATTATGAAACTTAAGGACAGAGAGGCTAACTAACTTGGCCATGGACACACAGATACCAACGAAGTAAAGCTAAGATTTGAAGACAGGGCTTCGGGCTCCAGGGTCCTGGCTTCTAATCACTACACTAAAGGATCCCCTTAAAAACTAGATCAAGCTCACTAAGGCTTCAATGCCAGGCTACAACTATCCCAGTCACCAAAATTCTTGTGAAGTTTCATTTACGTCTTATATATTTTTCGTAGAATGAAACAAACACCTTGAATAGTCTGCT
Organism: Craseonycteris thonglongyai; assembly: GCA_004027555.1. Classification (NCBI taxonomy): domain Eukaryota; kingdom Metazoa; phylum Chordata; class Mammalia; order Chiroptera; family Craseonycteridae; genus Craseonycteris; species Craseonycteris thonglongyai. The sequence continues at coordinate 9,565 of PVKE010025572.1, read as the reverse complement.
AGAGAATGAAAACGCCACCTCTAACAGCCAATCCACTGCCACATGCGAGCAAGTTTAACAGAGACCAGTTTAGCCGTTCATATGAAATCACTGGCCCATAAGCTCAGGTGTTGAGTAAATGGTTTGTTTGTTTTTCCAAGCCACTGAGTTTTGGGAAATTTCGTAGCAATAGATCATTGATACTCCTTAAGTCAAGATTTCCTTCTGAAGTCACCATGGAAATAATCAAGGCCTCATCTAATGAGTGGGAGTGATAGGAGAGAGGCGCTGTCCCGAGAGTGTCAGCCAGTAGTACCTACAAGTAGAAGCCAGGGACGTGCCTGTATGGTAGGTACGGGATCCACAGGCTGGCTGAAAGGGAGGGCCTCTCCAAGGAAGGAAGCCGCATGCTCTAGCTCAGAATTTAGATGGGATCGTTCACTGGGGTATTCAGCATGTGCTTTTATTTAGATTCATTTTACTCTTTTGAGAGGAGAGAGAGAAGGGGGAGGGCCCAGAGCAGTCTCCATAGTTGTACGTCGTTAATTGTGACGTAGTTTCATTTCACACAGGTGGATGTGGGGCTCGCTCAGGGCGGGACCTGAACTGGGGGCCTTCTGCGTGGGAAACAAGAACCATCCCCACCATCCCAGGGGTTACCAGTTGAACTAACGTTCAGAATATGCATGGGCTGGAGCTGGAAGTTGATCCTGGGACATCGCAGTTCCAAGGCCAGCAGTCAACCTGCTGAGTGACCCCAGTATCCCTCAGCATGTGCTTTTATCCAGACTAAGCCAATGGTCAGTTCAATGATCCATCTGCCATTCAACACTCAAAGGGAAAATTTTGCATTATATGTTAAACATCAGTCTGGCAAGATATGCTTTAGATGATGTTCATGAAGGGCTCAGTAAATTGGTACAGATTATCTATTTGGAAACGATGTAGTGATATGTCATGAACCACAAACACTAGAGATATTGACCTAGAAATCTGTAAATTGCAAATCTAGAGGCATAGCTGTCTAAGGAAAATTGAGTCATTAAAGTAGCAAGTTTTATTTAATAAAATCTGAAAATTTATTTGAAGAAAGAAAATTTAAAGGCACTTAAAATTTTTTAACCATATACATTCTCAAACTTTACTATACATGGCAATATCTGGATAGCCATACAAGTGCAGTCCATCACCGGAAAGCTCATTCTCTGTTAGCTGATAATAAACACACCTATAGTGAGAGTACAGACAACATCTAATGTTAGCTTTTAATACTGTGTCATCTTTCAGTCAACAGTCAACTTAAAATGAGTGATGAGAGCCTTGTATCCCGTGATCTGCCTCCCTCTTTCTTATTTTATCTTTAAACCACCCTCCAAACCCTCACACATCCCACAATCTCTATTCCATTCTGTTGGTATTCCAGGAGGTAAAGACTACAAAGCTCTTTGTCTCAGGTTACATTTTGGAAGAAAAGTGGAATCTTGTGTAATCCTCCTAAGGACTAGGATAGGACTTCAGAGGGAACCATCTACAAGAAAACCCAACTTGTTCCATGCTAATATAATCGTTCTACGTGGCATTATGATGATGTATTAAAAGAGACCTTTCTCATTATAGGTAAGAACAAAGGAGACGAGAATACATCTAATTGGATTTATATTTTGCAATGTTGTTGATATTAAAAATTTGCAAAGAACTTAATTTTCCAGACATAAGGACATTTTAAATACATTCTAAATACTAATTATTCTTCCCTACTAGGTCTCCACGTGGCTGGCTCTTTCTCAACACTCTTTAGAGAAACCTTCAGAAATTACCACCCACCACCTCCTCCAACAGTTCCTCATTATCCCATTTTTATGTTTTATTTTCATCATAGCTCTTATCACTACTTAAATGTATCTTTTTAAGAATTTGTGTCTATGTTTATCATCTGTCTTCTCCAATCAGGATGTAACCTCCATGAGATCAAGGACCTTCTTCAGGGGTGTCCAATCTTTTGGCTTCCCTGGGCCACATTGGAAGACGAATTGTCTCGGGCAATATATAAAATATACTAACACTAACCATAGTTGATGATCTAATAAATAAATCACAAAATACTCATCGTGTTTACAAATTTCTGTTGGGCCATATTCAAAGCTGTCGTGGGCCACATGTGGCCTGAAGGTCACCGGTTGGACAAGCTTGTTCTATATCTTATTCACTACAGTATCTTCTGTATATGGACAGAACATAGCACATAATAGGTGCTCAATAAATATTTGTGAAATGAATACATTTCAGTTATTCAAATTATAAATATAAAAATGTATATCTTGAAGGAAAAAATCTTATTATAACTGCTTATACACAAAAAACCATAAACTATGATTTTAACAGTGTTGACAAGTTTTGCATATGAAGTAAAGGAACAAATACAAGAGTTACTTTACTGAGGCAGAACAATTATAATATTTTTCTTACTTTTATTATTAGTTGCATTAATGTCACTAAAATAGTATTTATGAATTTTTAATCATCCAGCCTCATCTTGTTTATATGTATTAAATAACATGAAAATACATCTTTGGTTTTCTGGTGAAAAAAGCTAGTAGACTGTAATATAAACCTAAGCCTTTGAAATGCTCAAAGACTAATTTAGGTATAAGGCTCCAACTGATGGCCTTAACAATTCACAGTAAATCTTGTTTTTGTTTTTTGGGGTTTTTTTTCATGTAAGTTGTAAGAGTTTTTGAGTTTTTAAATGGAAGAAACATAAGCATCATCTTTTTTACATGCCTTCAAGCTTTCCCATAAAAGGTAATGACTACAAAAGATCTGTGTCTACATAGTTGTACTCACCAGGCCAATGAGGAAAGTGATGCAACAGCATCATTCCTCAAAATTTCAAGCTCTAGGCTGGCATGGTGTATGGACCTCCTCCATTAAGATAATTACCTTGTAGCTTTGTCATTACCTGTTTACAAGTCTGTCTCTCCCATCAAACTATAAACTCCTTGGAGGTGGGAGAATAGATATTCATAATCAGCTGAATTGAAAAAGGTTAATAGACTATGCCTGAGATTAAAGTACCTTAGATAGTGACCATTTACCAAAAAATAGATTTTCAAATATAAAAATGTATCATCTCGGATGCCAGGAACGCTCAGCGGATTGAGTGCTCATCTTGCAGTCCCAGAGTCTGAGGATCAAATCCTGGCCCTGGCCCGTGTGGACCCATATGCTGAACTGGGGTGTGCTTCCCATGCAGGAGGCCCCTCATTTGGTTCTCACCAGGGCAAGACCCCAGCCTGGTTCTTGCCTTGCACAGCACCCTCCCAACCTGTGGAATAAAACTACTGTATGTAAAAAACAAATGACCTGCCACTGTGGAGACTGCTCTGGGCCCTACCCCTTCTCTCTGTCTCTGTCTCTGTCTCTCTCTCTCTCTGTCAAAAACAATAAAAATAAGTCTTTAAAATATATATATCATCTACTTACATTGTATGTTTACTCTCAAACATGATCCACAAGAATTTGAGTCTGTTTACAGTAAATAATCACAGAAGAGAATAGTAGCTTACAATTCAAAATGTTTAGAGCCAGGGAAGGTTTAATTTTAATGTATTGTCAAAACAGAGACAATTATAAGAAGGGAGGAAATCTCACCTCCACAGAATATAAATGGCAATGTGGTTGCTATAGTTGAAACTCATTTGGCTCATTCAGTGTGGATATTTTTCTAACACAAGCAAAAAAAAAAAAAAAGAGACAGTTATAATTTCTGTTGTCATGAAAATCAATTAGGCAAGAGAAGAAACAAATCGTTACCTAGATTTTAGCTTTAAAAGAAATACTTTAGGTTGGAAGCAGATAAATCATATGAATAATATTCCTGTGTAGCATCCTCAGAGCACATATCATATTTCATAAGGTTGTTTCTCAACTCCTTCTTCCATGAAAGCCCAGAGCTACTCACCACCAGGTAATTCTGCAAAGGCAGTTCATTAACAATTTATACCTAGACAATATGGTCCAAGGGTAAGGAAACTACGGAACTTACGCCAAATTCAACTCACTGCCTATTCTCGTAAGTAATGTTTTATTGGAAAACAGCCATGGCCATTAATTTACTCAGTGTCTATGGCTGCTGTGGATGAGAGGGGAATAGCAAACAACTTATTGAATTGAGTTGGGTGCAGACTCTAGGCAGAACAATATAAACTTGCTCATTTCCTCTTTTTAATCTACGAAACCTTAACATTATATGGTTCAACCCAACAGTTTAGAAAAAATAGGACTAGACTCTTGTTATGATCATTAAAAAGCTAACCAAGTCATTTACTTGAATAGATAATATCCCTCCCCAATAGGAGTGGGTCATCAACCACGGTTAAGCGAAGCCAAGATATTTCTGAAGAAGGAATCGTAATCTCCCAGCAACATAAAACTAAACCTGACAATAGTTCAGTTTTAGAATGCTGCCATTCAAGGGACTGAAGAGGCAAATACCAACCATCCCAATTAAAAGCCCAATTAAATGACAAACTCAGCAATCACAGCTGCTCATTTTGACATCATGATTTCGACTGAGTAACTGCTCGACATTTCCTCGTTTGAATGTCAATTATTTTATTTAATGGTATTAAATTTGTTTATTTTGTTGGATTGCACACTCTTCAGTAATTGAGAGATCTGATATACTAATGATACCACCACTAACAACTAGTAGGACTCTTCTGAGTCCTAGATTTCTGTGGAAAGTGTTAAGCTGATATTGGACTCTATTTGCATTTTGAGCATTTGGGAAACATTTGAAATATCGTAATATTGAAAACACACCAGGGAGTTATATGCTGGCACATTGGCAACCACCAATACATTACGGTAACTTGTGTTTCCAGTTTGACTCATTTTTGAGTGGGTCTCAGATTACGGGCTTCTCCTACAAGAGTATCTATCCTGAGATTATAAGGTGATCTGCTAAAAGCCTCCCGTTTGCAGCTAGTTTTCTGTGTAAATCAGGATTTTTTGATAGTGTGAAACACATCAAAATACTAAAACAAATGAGATGATAAAAATGACGTGAAATCACAGTGACACAGAGTAGCTCTGACTCCAAGTTTTTGCATCAGTCAAAACAGTAGTTTCATTTAGCCACCATATAAACAGTCAACATGCTCACTTTTAGCTCATAAGTCATTTTTACTAATAAAATGCCATCCCTTTTTGTATAGCAGAGTTCCATTTAAACATTTACTTGAAAGGAATTATTGCTGCTAAAAAGTAAAAAAAAAGTTCACCAGACGACATGACCTGAAAAGTTTTTTCCAAATCAATAATGTATGATTCTTTCAGGAAAATTGTTTTACAACAGAGATATAAAACAATTACCTTGTGCCCTAAGATTTCATATTATCACACGCTATATGCATCACATATGAGGCAACTGCCAGAACTGCTTACTAGTTGTAAAATATTTACTCTTCTCACTTGATTTTGCACAACACCTGCAATTTAATCAGGATGTTTTTGGGTGTGCCCACATTTCCCTGTCAACATTACAGTTCTGGGCAAATGCCAACTTGTAAGAGATTTTCATCTTGAGACTGTTTCCCTTCTTGCAACATCGGTTGTACTGTTGCCAAAAACATCAGCCTACTAAGGGAACATCTCCTTTTACTCACTCCCATCCATTTCGGGACTCAAATAAATAAACACAGTGCCTACATCTGAGTCAAGCTTTTTCTGTCTTTTTCCTTAGTAACTCACTTAAAAACGATCCTCCCCAACCTCATGGGCCAATCTCTTTCCAAGTGTTCTTAGCACCCTAAGTACTAAGCTGCCCACATTGTTCATTTTTGCTTTTTTAATTTTTCTGTTAGGATTCTCTTAAAATGGAGACTTCTAAAATATCCACTCCACCCTCCTTAGAAAACTTAGCTCTCTGATTCTACACAGGAATAGAAAAAACATTGCTGTTTCTTTCTACGATGGTATTTGAGAATGTTAGCTTCCTCGGTACCAACAAAGGCCTTTGTCCTTGCTTATATTGTGGACATTACTCGTTAAGTGTGATCAAACCCAGGTGCCAATTTCCTAGTGAGATGAAATGCTAGAAGAGACAGTTCTACTCATCAAGCAATGACTCATTGTGCTCAGAGGAACACCCTCACCTGAAACAGTGCTGTTGAAAATAGGCATAGTCCTGAGAAAGAAGTTTATGGGCAAGAAAGCTATATTTATCTAGATCTGAGTCTGTATTCTGTTAAACTTCCTCCCCCCCGCCCCATTTCTATTGCATTTTTAATATCAGAGCAAACTATGATTGCTCAAATCGCTCAAAGATGTTAAATACTTATACTTTCTCGGAAGTCTTAAGAGGAAAATGCACCCATAGAAACAATCTGATGTGGCCAATAGGCCTGATTCAGACTGCAGTGACCAATATTGTTCAATCTGGTGAATTATTTAGACTTGCATGTTTTAAGGAGTAGAAATATCTGGTAGTTAAATTTCATCATGCACAATAATATCTGTATAATATCGAGAATAAAATAATATGATTTATTTGTGTAAAACTACCTGCATTTGTTCTCCTGTTATGTTCATGTTCAATGTATGCAAATTACAATTAAGTTTACCTTCAAGCATTGGATACAGAGTAGACTCTCACTTAACCATCACCAATGGGGATTGGTAGATGCCAGATAAATGTAAATAGACTCTTAGTTAACCAGCACCCCTGCCAGTTAAATGTAGTATTTTTTGTTTGTTTGTTTGTTTGTTTGGTTTTGACGGTTGCTTGAGAGTACCAGTTGCTTGAGTTCCAGTTAACAGAGAATCTACTGTATAATAATAGTGAATGAGATAATAAGTCCTAAGAATAAAGAATCAAAACTCTTTACTGTGGCCTCTAACATACCTTCCCATGTGTGTAACTGTTTCTTCCTAGCGCATTCCACACAAGCCACTCTGACATACCTGGCTTTGTACACGCATAGAGACTTTCCACCTGCCTTTCCTTTTCCTGAAATGGTTCTCCCCTATTCTTCACAAGACTTAACCACAAGAGCAGAGACTTCTTAATGCAGAGATTGAGAGTGTAACTGCCAGAGCACAGTGAATTCATGTGTATAAATGACTAAACTACAGCTAAGTGCTCAACAATTATAGATCATTATTGGTTGGGTTGTCAACGTTCTGTTCATAGCTCAAATATTACTTCCCCACACAGACAGGCTTCATCTGAGTTTCTCCTGTGTCCCTTCTCCAAATGGTCCCTCTCCATCATATTACCCTGTCATTTTCCCCCCTGCAAGTAAAAGTTGTCTAATGAGTAGCATTTTGTAGAAGAGCTAAACTTGGGATGAATGGTTTCATTTTTAATAGTCAAAAATGCTTTCTCTACACAGACTAAACAATTCTCTTAAACCTGTCACAGTCATAGTGATGAAAAGTTGGTGTTAATTTTTAAATGAATGGGATGACACTGTAAGTGTCATTAAGGGGTTGTGATCTATTGTTTACAGAAAAAGGGACCAGCTTAAGAAAATCCATGATTATGAAGATGCTTCCTTGACTTCTAAGTCAAATCAAGGAAGTAATAGCCCAGGGAGACAGTGACTAGGAAAAGTCCTCATTATTTATTTATTTGTTTATTTTTTAAGATTTATTTTATTATTTTGAAAGAAGGTAAGAGAAAGCGCGAGAGAGAAGAGGGGAGGAGGCAGAATAATCACCATAGTCGCACATCATTGGTTGAAACATAGTTTCACTCCACACAGGTAGATGTGGGGCCACGACGGGCAGAACTGAACCAGGGGCCTCCCGCATGGGAGGTGAGAATCCTCGCGCTACCCTGGTGGTTACCAGTTGTGCTGCAGTTCAGTAGGTGCTTGGACCTCACGGCTGCAAGGGAACTGCTCAACCTGTTGAGCTGTCCCAGCATCTCCAGAAGTCCTCGTTTCTATTTTTAAATCTGAGATACTTACATTGAATTATTTATATTAAATCTATATGGGGAAGATGAGTTGAAAAGAAGAGAGTTTGGGGAGTGATTTTTGGCCTAATTTCAGAGACTATAATTTTTCTCCTGTTTCTTATAAAAAATTATAAAATTACTACCTTATGAAAACCATTACCCAAAATACAATATTGGCTGAAAACATAAATCCATTCCAGAAGATGTTAGATAAACTCTTGCACAATATATCTAGTGAATCGTTAAATGTAGTTCTTGTATTTAAACACTATATTTATTCCTTAACATTGGAAAACTGTCCTTCTTGAAGACAAACCAAGAAGGCAATGACCTTGGGTGATCATATGGTTGCTCTGGCCAACCCGTTTCCAACATGAACACCTGCTATCCTGATATTCATTTTTCCCATCCCTTTCTTGGGTCATTCTTTTACTCCTCCCCATCTTCCAACCAAATGAGAAAGAGAGAACACATTGGTAGGATCAGATGTGTTTTGGTCAAGATATTTTTGGGGGAGCCAGGATGGCTCAGTGGGTTAAAGTGCTCATTTTGCAGCCTCAGGGATCAATCGAATTTTGGCCCAGGCCCATGTGGACCCATATGCTGAACTTGGGTGTGCTTCCCATGTGGGAGGTCCCCAGTTTGGTTCTCACCCCTTGGTGTGGCCCCTGGCTCAAGGGGTATGCCTCCCATGAGGGAGGCCCTTAGCCCAGTTCCTGACCCACACATCCCCCACCCATCTGTGTAGAACTTTCCATGTCAAAAACTGAAGACATACAACTAAAAAGACTGCCCTGGGCCCTCCCCCTTCTCTCTCTCTCTCTCTCTCTCTCTCTCTCTCTCTCTCTCTCTCTCTTTCTCTCTCTCTGTCTCTGTCTCTCTCTCCCTCTGTCTCTGTCAAAAACAATAAAATAATTTTTCAAAAAAATATACTTTGGAAAAATTACTTCTTTCTTCTTGTCTCACTTTAATCTCTAGCCTAAAATCCCTCTGTTGGAGATGTTGAGAGTCCAGATCTCTTTATTAATCTGACAGCAATTTTTCCACCAAACACGTTCTCAGTGCCACTCACCCTAACACAGCAACAATCATCAGAAGTAACCCAACCTTCTCATTTCACAATCATCTGTTCTACAAACAAGAAAGCTGAAGCCAAGAAACAGTGAACAACTTATCACATTTAGAAAGAAGATGATATCAAAACCCATGCCCATGAATTTCTTGAGTCATGGATGAAGTGAGAGACAAGTTGGCTCCATTCATGCTTTGAAATAACCAAGTATTTATTCTCAAGTCTGTTCTTAAAAGTATATTTTCTCAAGAGCAACCTGACTCTTGCATGGTCGTTTGGAGTATTAGAAAGAGAAAGTTCTGTGAAGGGAGGTGGGAAGCAATTTAGAGGGAGGGCAAAGGGTGGAGTGGGCAGGGTACTAAACCGTGGAAGATTTATGGGCTGTGAAGAAACAGTGTGTCTTTGGGCCAACTGATCTGATTCAGCCCCAGGGAATAGATCATGACCATTAACTTTGTCTTAGCAAGGAAAGATTGCAGCCACAAATGCATACGGCAACACTTGTTACACAAACACACACACACACAGACACACACACACAGAGAATT
>PVKE010025571.1:0-22943 GCA_004027555.1 Craseonycteris thonglongyai | reverse complement strand
TCCCAGGGTTAACTGATAGATACTCTGTTTCGTTTTCCCAGTCCTTTTTTTTTTCTGGTGTGCCTCAATTTGTATAGTTTTTATGCTATATCTAGGGAAATAAAAAATGTCCACTATTTATAATAGGCCCAAAGTAGGTACAATGAACAAACAAAATGGGATATATCTATATACACTGTTTCCATCCCAAACAGGTACACTGCAATGCTATTCCGATGCTAAACATCTAGTTACCATCAGCTCCCACAGCTTAGCGCTTAGTCTTCCACAAGACTGCCCTCATTTCAGGTATCAGCTGCACTTCGGGACTCCCCAGGCCATCTGCGTTTCTGACTGACTGCAAATTCAGGAGTTTCCATGATCCCCTCAGGTTTGACAATTGACTAGGATGATTCATAGGACTCAGGAACAGATTATACTGATGGTCACAGTTTATTCCATCAGGCAAGGTCTGGCAGGGAGAACTCCTGTGTCTTCCTCCCTGTGAGATCAGGGTGCATTACACTCTGCACATCAATGTGCTCACCCATCAGGAAGCTCCATGGAGTTGGAGTCAATGCCCAGTTTTAAGTATGGTCTCACTACATTGGCATCACTAGTTAAATCATTGGCCATGCGATTAAACTTAATCTCCAGCTCCCTTCTCCTTGGAGTTCAGGCACCTTAAAGTCCCAACCCTCTAATCATGTGCTTGTTCTATCTGGTGATCAGTCCCCATCTTAAAGCTACCAGAGGCCACCAGAAGTGGCCTCATTAACATAACAAAGACACTGCTATCACTCAAGAAATCCAAGAACTTTTAAGAGCTCTGTGCTAGGAATTGGGGGCAAACACCAAATACCGTATATTCTTTAGTACACCATATCATACAATGGAATACTAGTAGTATTCAGCACCAAAAAGAAATGAAATACAATACCTGCGCTACAATATGCATAAACTTCAGAACAGTATACTAAGGGAAAGAGATCGGATCCAAAGAGTGCATATTACATGTTTCCATTTATCGGAAATGTCCAGAAAAGGTAAATCTATAGAGACTGTAAGCATCTTAGTGGTTGCCTGGGGCTGGGAGGAAAATGGGAAATGACGATAAATGGGTACAAGTGATCATTTGGGGAAGGTGAAAATATTCACAAATCAGATTGCAGTTACATGTGCACAACTGTAAATTTCGTAAAAATCACTGAATTGTACAAATTGATCTGCAAATAACTTAATAATGAAGCTTTATTCACAAGAGACAAAACCTGGAGATAATCTAAATGCCCATGAACAGAAGAATGATTAAACTAATTGTCATACAGCCATACAATGTAATACTATCCAGCAATTAAAAAAATGAACTATTGCTATACATGGATAAATCTCAAAAACAACTTTGCTGAATGATAGAGGGCAGATGGGACAGGATTGAAGATAGACTAGACACTGTAGAAGACAAGATCAGTGCTTAAAGACATAATCCAAAAACTACACAAAATGAGGCACACCAGATCGAGAACAAAAGGACTTGATGTGCAGTGATTAAAATGGCACTTCACCTCTGTAGTCTTTCTCTAAAACCTATAAACCTAGTCCAAATAATGAGAAAAACATCAGACCAATTCCAATAGAAGACCATACACATCGTGTCCTACAGTATAACTGTCCAGTACCGTACTCCTCAGAGCAGTAAAGGTTATCGAAAACAAGAAAGTCTGGGAACTGTCATAACTAAGAGGAGCCTAAGAAGATATGATAATGAAGTGAAATATACTATCATGATGAGCTCACGAAACAGAAAAAGACCAGTTAAATAAAAACTAAGAAAATCTGAATAAATTATGGGCTTTAGTTATTTATGGGCTTTAGTTATGTATTACTAATATATAAATATTGGTTCATCATTATAACAAATGTATCTTATCTTACTAAAGTTAGATGTTAATAATAGGGGAAACTATACAAGGATATATGGGAGCTCTCTACTATCTGCTCAATTTTTCTGTAAATTTAAAAATATGGTTTATTAATAAAAATAAATCATATGCTAGTGGTTAACAGAATTTGGCAGTTATCTAGCTGTGTGAAAAGATATTTTCTAATAAGATGAATAGGCAAAACACATCAGCATTAACAGAACACCAGTAATCAATTTTGATAGGAATCATTAACTATGAATCCCTACTAAGTAAAATGTTTCTGCCCCCAGAAAATAATTTCATTCTTCTCAATACTTATATATTTTTTAATGTACTTATTATATTTTGTTCATTATTTTTAAGACTTATTTTATTGAGAAAAGGTGAGAGAGAGAAAGAGAGAGAAGGAAGGAAGGAGGGCCCAGAGCAGTCTCCATAGTTGTACATCATTAGTTGTGGCATGGTTTCATTCCACACAGGTGGAAATGGGGCCACATGGGTCAGGAACTAAACCAGGGGACTCCCGCATGGGAGGCAAGAAGCTTAACCACCATCCTGGCTGTTACCAATTGTGTTGCAGTTCAGCACATGGGTTTGCACCAGCCAGGGCCAGGATTTGACACTTAAACCTCACGGTTGCAAGGCAAGCTCTCAACCTGCTGAAGTATCCTGGCATCCTTTATTTATTATATTTTAAATTTCAGCAATAAACTTGTAGAAATGTGTCTTCTCTTCTTTTATTTTTTTAATTATCTATTTATTTATTTTACTGTTTTTGACAGAGAGAGAGAGAGATAGAGACAGAGAGAGAACTGAACTAGGGGAGCTCCCCAGTTCAGCACATGGGTCCGCACGGGCCAGGGCCGGGATTTGATCCTCGGTCCCTGGCACTGCAAAGTGAGCGCTTAACCCACTGAGCCATCCAGGCTTCCCATGAAATGTGTCTTCTCATTATGTTAAGTACCTACATAATATCTTTGATTTGCTTCTTGGCCCACAAAGCCTAAAATATTTATTATTAGGCCCTTTCAAAAAGAGTTTGTCAATTTTGGTGTGAGAAAAACAAGACTGGAGATGGCTGGTAATTGCTGAAGCTGAGTGAACAGTACATACCTGGGAAGATTCAATATACTTTGCTTCTACTTTAGAGTATGTTTGGAATTTGTCATAATAAATTTTCAAAACTAAAGATACATCATTAAATATACTGAAAAATTTTCTTGAAAGATTTGCAAGAAAGTTAAGTCAAGCCTCATAGAATAAAAGAACCCATGTTTTAAAAAGGTAAATTAATTAAAGATCAAATGTCACATGCAAATAGATGGAAAATTACTTAAAATATTAGTAAATCAAATTTGGTGCTCTATTGAGAATGTCACATTATATAACAAAGAGCATTTACTTCAAGTTTTATACTACTCTGAAGTTTATTTTCTTATTATGTACTGTAATAACCAGTTAAAGAAGAAAAACATCTTAGAAGATGCTGAAGGAAGCATTTCAAATACTTTAACATTATTCCTGTTAAAACATATATGGTATGCTAAGAATAGAATATCAGTCCAAACCCTTAACTGTCTTACCCAGAAAGTTTCAGTAAACATCAGATTTAATAGTTAAACATTACAGGTCTAACCAATGAAGTTTAACAAAAGAGAAAGATAAATACGAAAAACTTCTACCACTCAACACAATACTGAAAGACTAAGCCTATGTTAGGTTTTTGCATTTGGCAATGTCTACATTATTATTTAAAAAGTTTTCTTATGCATAAGTTTCATCTGAACCTATTTTAGAGGGAAAAAGTAATACGGCTTTCCTAAAGATCAGACTCTATACAGAAAGATATTCTGTATTGTTATGGGAAGAACTAATATTCCAAAATAATCAAATCAACCAAAAAACCTACCAATTAAAACAATACACATCAAAATTATTATGTAACTGTATATATTTTTAACAGAATGAAAGGCTAATTCTAATTTCATAGAAAAAAAATGTTAAGAATTGCCACAAAAACATAAGAGAACAAGAAGAAACTTGCCCTATCAGATGTCAAAATATATGAAAAACTGTAGAAATTAAAACGATATGATTTTAGGGATGCCGGGATGTCCTGAATTGATTCAGGTCACACATCACTTCTGGTACAGCAATTTCTGTCAAAGAAAAACATTACGGTGTGTCTTCATCAACCTTACTCACCGGATCTGGCACGTGTGACTTCTGGCTCTTCCCCAAAGTCAAAATGACCATGAAAGGTAAATGTTTTGAATCAATTCAGGACACCGAGGCAGCCACAACAGCACAACTAAAGACACTCACGAAAGAGGACTTCCAGAACTGCTTCAGAAAGTGGCAAGAACAATGGGATAAGTATGTTTAAAGCAAAGAAAAGTATTTTGAGGGGGACTAATGGCAATGTGTCTTTTACTGCAATAAATGTTTTTTAATTTAAACATTCACTGTGCTTTTTGACCACACCTCACAGATATTAAACTGAAACACATCAAATAGATTTTAAGGCCATGAGTTCAAACTGATATTCCCCCGAAATTGGTTACCTTTAGAGAGTAAAAGAAACTAATCCCTAATTTTGAAAACTGCTAAATTCAAGGAAAGAATCAAGTATAATATTTATCCTGTCCTTCTGTAAACTGTACTCATAAGTAACCAATTAGTAAATGGGGGGATATTTTTCATTACAGAAATACTCCAGTCATTATAATCAAGAAGGGATGATTGAATTGAAATATCAACATTTTATAGTCTTTAATAAATAGATCCAGATAAAAGAACAAAACATTACCCAAGAGTTGTCCTGCCACTCCCCCCCACCACCCTCGCAGTCACACATGATTCTGATCAAGCCTCTACACCTAATTATAAACCTAGAAAATACAAATGAAGAGGGGAACATGGTGAACTATACCACAAGGATGAAATTAGCAAAATCGAAGTTTCTTCAACAAATTAACTGATGGAACAAAGTAAAAAAGAAAAAGGAGAAAGAAACTCTAGATTGAGAGACACAAAAGAGATAAATTTTAAAAGAGGTAAAAATAAATTCAAGTGTTTAGTTACACCTATTTGGGTAGATGAAATTATAAAGGAAAGCAAGGAAGTATTTTCCATAAAAGGGCACAGAAAAAGAGGTAAAGAAAATAGCAAATTGGATATACAGATGGCTTAAAAAAGAAAATGTCCTCATGTCTTCTCTATCAGTAAAGGAATAAGATTTTTAAATGTGCCAATATATATATCTCTTAAATTCCAATCACACTAAGAATATACCTCTAAGAAATACAAATGGGTCAAATATTTATATCATACCATAATTTATACAAGAAAAATGAAGACATCTCTTTCCAATAAGAGTACAATAACAAATTAAAAGGCTTTCATACAATTAAACATTGAATGAACAGTAATTCAAAAATAAAGACTGAGATTTGCAACACTGTTTAAAATAATCTACTCAAATTGATTATAGGCACAGTCTATGACCCATTACTCTCACTGTAAGGTAGGTCCCTAACAGAAATGTGTAAAAGAAGTTCATAGCAGCATTATTCATAATAGCCAAAAGTACAAACAATCCAAATGTCCATTAACTGATGAATGAATAAAACGTGATATCCAAAGGCTGTCTAGAAAAAATTGTAGCCATAAATGCCTCTATTTTTCATATTCCATGGCTGGATACTTTCCGGACAGCCCTTGTACATTCATGAAACAGAGTATTATTCAGCCACAATAAGGAATGAAGTGCTGATATATGCTATACATAAATGAACATTGAAAACATTAAGCTAAGTGAAAGATGTCAAAAAAGTCCACATACTGTACATCTCATTTATGAGAACTATCCAGAATAGGCAAATTCACAGATATAGAAAGCAGATTAGGAATTGCCAAGGGTTAAGGTCAGGGAAAATTAGGAAATAACTGATAAATGATTCAGAGTTTCTTTTTGAAATAACAAAAATGTTCTAAAATTAGGTAATAGTGGTGATTATACAACTCTATAAATACAATGAAAATTACTGGTTAACTAAATAGATAAGCAAATATAAATAAATCAGTCATTTTGACAAATTTTTCCCAAAAGTTACACATTTCAAGTATCTAATGGTACATGGAATAGCCTTTATCACAGAGATAAAACAAACAATAACAGGATTATAATGTCACTTTTTCAATTGTACAGTTTCACTGTTGGTTTGCTTCTACAGATCTATTAAATCCCTATCTCAACGAATACTTTGTAAGTTACACTTAGCAGAATTAAGGATCAAAGATACCAGTTTATGAAATGATAAAGTACAAATGGCAATGAATCTGTTACTATGAAAGCAATTGAAAGTTAAAAGTGGAATATTACAATCATCCTTAATCAGGTAAATTATCACGATAATTTTTTTTTAAGTTATTTATTTATTTTATTAATTTTTTGACAGAGACAGGGAGAGATACAGAGACAGAGAGAGGACTGAACTGGGGAAGATCCCCAGTTCAGCACATGGTTCCGTACGAGCCGGGGCCAGGACTCGATCCCCGGTCCCCGGCGCTGCAAAGTGAGCGCTTAACCCACTGAGCCATCCCGGTTTCCCCATGATAAATAATTTGCCACAAAAATTTGAATTTTAGCTGCTTATATCAGAATTTCTATTGATTGGCTACAATACAAAAATAAAATGAGGAGGAGAATTGAAGCTCAACAACATTAAAAAAAAGCAAGTGTAATGAGCTTTTAAATTACACTAATCATCAATGTGGCAAATTGTTTACCTCCAAATTGCCTTTCACAAGTAAGGTATCAAACTCCCGGAATAATGAAGCATTCTGAACATGCAGTGGTGTGTACACAAAGGCTCTGGAAAAAATCCAGCCATTGTCAATATAGTGAGAATGGTGATTCGATTGAATACTTTCCGGACAGCTCTCATATACCTAATCTTGCTCATGACACTTGTTCAAAGATGTTTGCAAAATTAGACATTAGTATAAAAATGTCTTTAGAGAAATAGCTAGTGAGGACTTAAAAGGAGGCAAAATATGAGGGAAGGGGAGGAGGGGGGACGGAGAGAGGAAGGGGAGGTGGGAGAGGGCACCAGCATTATGGACACACTCAATGGTTTGGTGTTTACCTGGAGAGGAGGGAGGAGGGGGGAGAGGGGAGGGAGAGTTGTGTGGGGAGGGGGGAGTGGGCACCAGATATATCGGGTTGGAGGGGGACCTGATTCTGGGAGCTGGGCACATAATGCGATGCATGGGTGATGTGATGTGGAGTTGTACATTGGGAAACTGTCTGATTGTTACCAACCGATGTCACCCCATTAAATTTAACAATAAAATGTAATAATATTAAAAAAAATAAAATAAAAAAAAATAAAAAAAGGAGGCAAAATAGAATTAATGATAAATTCCTTAACAGTCAACTAAGAGGCTAATTAGCAACTCCAATACTGTCTTACTTTATAGGTAATTACATATAAATGACTATAAGAGAATTTCATAATCTTTATTGTAGGAAGATTATTGTTTCTATTATATAAATCACAAGAAAGAATAGGTGGGAAATAATGGGATACTTGTAACAAATTCAATTCTTTTTTTTTTTTTTAAGATTTGTTTTATTGTTTTTGACAGAGAGAGGGACAGGGACAGAGACAGACAGGCAGAAGGGGGAGGGCCCAGAGCAGTCTCCTCAGCTGTATGTCACCAGATCTTCAACATGGTTTCATCCCATACTTGTGGGTGGGGGCTATGCAGGGTGGGAACAGGGCCAGGAGCCTCCAACATGGTAAGCTGCCCCAGGAAGAACCAAACTGGGGTCACACCCAAGTTTAGCACATGGGTTCGTACAGGCCGGGGCCAGGACTTGATCCTTGGTCCCTGGGGCTGCAAAGTGAGCGCTTAACCCACTAAGCATCCTGGCTTTCCCCAATTCTTTATAAAGGAAATAAAAAAGAAAAAGTTACAAGTAACAGTTGCTTCCATACACCAATGTTAAGAATTAATGTCATGTCTATATAACATACTATTTAGGAACATTAAACAAGTGTATTGAATCCAATTTTATTAAAAATAATTGCATTGTCACTAGTAAAGGAGATATAGGATTTTTAGCAAACAAAATCAATTCTTATGAATAACAGCACTTATAAAAATAGGGAAATAAACTTGTAAAAGTTAGTATGCTTACCTGAACAACCCATGGACTGTTGGCAAAGGCCATAATATCTCTTTCTTCCCAGAAAAAAGCAGAATCTGATCTTTTTATCATTTCAAACTTACTAAGAAGCTTCATAGCATAAACTTTCTGTGATGCCTTATGACGAACCTGTTGATTTTTAAAACACAAAAATTATTAATACTTTAATTTTATGAGAAAAATAAAAGCAGATCATACCACAATGCTATTATTAAAAGATTTTAGTCACACACAAAAAATGATCTTTTGCTTACTAATAGTATAACATTTTAATGAAAAAAACAGAAGAAAACTTCTCAACAGCCTAAATATTTCATGAAATATATCATACTTTTAAATGTTAGGTTCAAAATACAACTATCTTATATCATCTAAATAAAGCTGAATTCCACAAAGCTTCATTCCTCGTGTTAATTAAGCTAATCAATTTTAAGAATAAGATATTGTCAAATGAGAAACTTTGAAGACATGTACATGTTCCCCCACAATATCTAAGAACCTAACAAATGCATATATCAAAGAATATCTGTGATTTTGTTAAGTTATCCTTATTTTTTTCTCGATATCCTACTTAAGACTTTTTTTAAGGAAAACTACCAACAACATGATTATTTGACTCTTATCTTCATTAGATTATAAATTATATAAGGGCAAGGACACTGTCTCTTTTGGCCATTTTATTCTAGAATATGATATAGCACACTCTCGACCACAGAGCCAAGAAATACTTAATGCATGATTATAATAAACATTTACTGGATAATTAAATAATAACTGCTAACACAGTACTTGGATACCTAATAGGAAGTCCAAAATGGAACTCCAAATCTTCAGCCCTGAATTTACTCCTCCTACAGTCCTTCCCATTTCAGTAGATGGCATCTTCATCCTTCCAGCTGCTCTAGCTAAAAATTTTGGCTTCTCTTTTTCTCTCATATAGCTCATCAAATGCACCAGGAAATTATATCTGTCCTACCTTCAAATAGATGCAGAATCCAACCATTTCTAACTACCCCAAACTGACATCACCACCCTGCTCTAACATCTTTTATTTCAATTACCTGCAACAGTCTCAACTAGTTTTCCTGCTGTCACTCTTACCCACTCATAATCTGGTAAGCTTTCTAAATATAAACCATTTCTTGTCACTCCTCTGTTTAAGAACCCCTAATAGCTTCCCACCTCATCTCTGCATGCATCCTTCCCTCTGCCTGGAATCACCTCTGAATGCAGAACCCAATCCCTCACTTCCTTCAGATCCCTTCTCAGTGAGGTTTACTCCAATTATGCTACTTACACTTTCAACTAATCCTCCTCTCTGCTGCACACACATTCCCGATTTCATTCTTTCTTCCTTGTTTTTACTCCATTGCACTTACTACCATCTTACACCCTGTTTTTTACTTATTATCTTTTGTTTTGTTTTGAAAGATGAGAGAGAAGGAGAGAAAAGGAGGGAGGGAAGAGAACAATCACCACAGTTGTACATCATTAGTTTTGACCTAGTTTCATTCCACACAAGTGGATGTGGGGCTGCGTGGGGCAGGAACTGAACCAGGGGCCTCCCGCATGGGAGGTTATCACCTTTGCCGCTGGTTACCAGCTGCATCGAAGTTCAGCATATAGGCTTGCACAGGCCAGGGCCAGGACTCAATCCCCAGACCTCATGGTTGCAAGGCAAGTGCTCAACCTGTTGAGTCATCCCAGCATTTCCAATTTTATTATCCTTCAGCACTATAATTTTTTTCTTTTTTTAATTTTAGACAGAGAGAGGGAGAGAGATACAGAGACAGAGAGAGAACTGAACTGGGGGAACTCCCCAGTTCAGCACATGGGTCTGCACGGGCCGGAGCCGGGATTCGATCCTCAGTCCCTGGCGCTGCAAAGTGAGCGCTTAACCCACTGAGCCATCCCGGCTTCCCCAGCACTGTAATTTTAACCCACTGAAGGCAAGGATATCTGTGTTTTGTTTACTGCTTAATTCCTGGTGTCCAGTATAATGTCTGGAATATAATAACCTTTTAATAAATATTTGATGAAAGAATGAATTTACTGAGTTGAGTACTTACACTGTGCCAGGCACAGTGTTTTGATACATGTACTATCTTATTTAATCTTCATAACAATCCTAACGAGGCATTATTTCCCCTTGTTACAAATTAGAAATTTGAGGCACAAAGAAATAAAGTAATTTGCTTGAGGACTATATAAATAGCAAGTAGAATCAAAGTTTAAAGGTAGTCTACATCCAGAATCCATACCTATGTTGTGTGTGTGTGTGTGTGTGTACACCTAGGATATTTTCCGCAGAATGAGGCCAGTCTGTAGAACCAGTCTTCCATTCACTTAGTGCTCCTTTTCACTCAGAAGTATGCTTGTTTTTGTAAAACAAATCATATGGTCGCCTTCTGAGGGCTGGGGGGAAAGAGGTAAATGAGCTCCTGATGACAGTCTATAGAGACTTAAATAATCTAGACTACGCACACCTTCCCAATTTAAATATTATTTTCTTCCCTTTGTTCATACTCAGGCACACTTATGTTCTTTCAGTTCGTCTAACATTCCTTTCCTGAGGATATTTACAGGTACTGGGAAGATACCAGAAAATCCATCAGTCTCCTGACTTCACCTCTCCCCTAAAGACTAGTTCCTTCTCCATTCTGCAGAAATATAAACCCAAAACAGGAATTCATTGTTCTGGACCTTAGAACTCCATCTGTTTCCTTCCTATATAATTGTATAATAAAATTTTTTATGTTGTTTCTTTGTATTTACTGTCTGTCTCCTATTTTAGAACGTAAGTTCAACAAAGGTAGGATTTATTTATGTCTCAATTATACCCTCAGTGCCAAGTACCATGCTGCCACTGGCACTTAAAATAGGCACTCACTAAATATTTGATTAATTGTCTGCAAAAAAAATTTTATTTGATAACTAGCCAAGCCATAAATTTCCATTTTAAGGAAATATTTCTAGTTATCTTTCATCAAGTACAGTTTAGAATCAATACTAATGCTGATGAAAATAAGATAAAACCAAAGGAATACTCCCATTCTCTCCCAGAAAAGATATGTAAGAACCACCATACTTTACAGATCAGATACTTCATAAAGTACAATAAAATTTTTTTTAAAGATTTATTGTTTTTGACAGAGACAGAGAGAGACAGAGAGGAGAAGAAGGGCCCAGAGCAGTCTCCACGGTTTTACATCATCAGTTTTTCAACATGGTTTCGTTCCACACAGGTGGGCGGGGGCCGAGCAGGATGGGAACTAGGCTGGGGGCCTCCCATGTGGGAGGCACACATCCCAGTTCAGCATATTGGTCCACACAGGCTGGGGCTGGGATTCGATCCTCAGTCCCCAGGACTGCAAAGTGAGCCATCCTGGCTTCCCCTACAATAAAATTTTAGAAGAGAGTTCCTACCGCAACAAAACCCAGGTAAGAAAACTTTACTTGTTGAAGAGACTTGAACAAATCACTAACAAGTCTCAGCATAAAACAATTAATACAAGTACATTACCACTCAGAATCATGCACTTCTGGCTCTGATAGCATAAATGGTATGAGCTAGTCTTCGCACTGTAAACAATCATAGAATTGGCAAATTATATGAACCAACCGCTTGCAGGATTTGTAAAAAAAAAAGCAGCACAAGAAAAGAGAGAAGAGACGCTCACTAAGTCAACACCAAGGCACTCCTTGAAGGAAATATCCCAAGCAGCGTACAAGTGATCACCTAAGCTGAGTACAGTGGTCCTGCTGAACTGAGGCAGATGAGGCAGCTGGGTTATGCTGGACAGAAAACAGGAAAGTAAAGAGCTATGCACAGGGAGGTCCCTAGAAGTACTAGTGAATCCTTGGCTGAAGGTTAAACTATTCAAAGAAAAAGTACCCAAGGTTTATCAGACAACAATTGCTGTGGGGTTGATAACAGAATACTAGAGTTTAAAAAGACCTGGAGGACATTTAATTTTCAGCCAAACAAGGTAAGAGTTACCTTGCTAATTTTCTGGGCATCCAGATGACAGCTTAGAAAAAAGAACCATGCTCTTTTAAAGCAAGGCTACTCTAGCTTTCCCCAATGAAGCCTAATAAAACCACACCTTAAAAGAGCAAAAGGGGAATAGAGTTGGGAGAGTTAGTCCTGCCAGTTAATAGGACTGGAAAATAATCTGGTCCACACATCTACATTTACAAAGACTACTACTAAGTTTGCACAAGTTAAGGGTGTTCAGCAACTAACCAAATAGCTTATTAGAATAAAAATCAAAACTCATCAAAAAAAATCACAAAATGTAGAGTCTCTATCACATATGCACAAGGACCAGCATATAATTTTTAAATTACTGCATAGGCAAAATGGAAATATGACTCATCATAAAAAAAAAAACAACCAAACACTAGTCAATTAAAAAACCGCAAAAGTTGTTGGGTTTAGCTAAAAAGAGGTTGCTAAAGTACTCCCTCTTCTGTATTTATTCCACTTTTCAAACCTTCATTTGCTCTAACAAATTAGATTTTGAGTATTTCCTAACTTCATTAGAAAATGCAATCCATACAACATTAAGAGTCAATTAATTTACAGCATAATACTGTTTAGGCTTGACTCACTATGAAAGCTTTAAAAATTCCGCTGTAAAGCACAGCTATGAAAGGAAACTAAGATATTTGTCAGTTGTTAGAAAAAGTTAAATATCTGTTTATGTTTAATTTTTTACATATGAATTAACTAAACAAAAACAAACCTAGAAGGAAAAGGCCATTCATTCTAATAAACAAAAAGTTACATAATATAGGCATAAGATGATTTTCTAAATATGAGAAAAATGCTTATTGACTTTAGTTTTGGTCATTGTTTATGTAAAATTGTTTCCCTCTCTGTGCTTCCACAGTATTTACTATAATCTAATATTACAATTAGCTATGTACATGTCTGCTTCATAAGCTCCTTTAGGAAAAGAATACAAACTTTCATTTGTGGAGATGCATAGTGATTGGCACAAAACTGAATTGTCCAACTCAACAAATTCCACAATATCATAACTATATCTATATGAGATCTATAAAACTTTTAATAAATAAAGACTATTTTGGCTAGATGCTAGTGTTAATGAGGCCTGACTTTCATTTAAAAATGACTATGATAGGACATTTAAGTGACTCAACAGGAACTACCAGCTTATAGTCTTTGACTTGATCTACAGAACAAACATTAAGAGGCAATAGTTGTTTCATGCCAAATGTTTACCTCATAGCTTTAAAATTCATTAGCACTAGTATTACAAAGTACTACAATAATGCACTAAGGAAAGCTGATTCTCTCTTACTAAATGATTGTAATCTCCCTCAATATCTCTATACATTCCCCCCTTTGCCCTCTAGCCCCTTCTCTTCTATTCAACATGGATAAAGAGTCCATGGATGGACAGACACAGTAGCTATTCAGTATCACACTGTACAGAGTACTGCTTAAAAGCAGGGATTTGGATGTCAACAAATCTAGGCAAAGTCCTATTTATGAACTACATGGCCAATTAACTTAACCCCTCTAAATTTCACCTATATGAGAACCTCACAGAATTGATGCAAAGATAAAATGACATAATGAATGTAAATACTGAGCACATAGAATATACTCAATGAAAATGTTAGCTAACTCCCCCAAAGACAAATGAAACTTAGGTCATGCTATTATGAAGCTTTACATGTGCTTCCCCTTTGTCGTTAGTCCATGAGTACCTGAAGGACAAAAACACTACTTCTATTCCAGCGTCTCTATTTGCTAGAGAAAAGATCTGTTATATTCCTCATCTCTAATTTTAATTCATCGAGTGCAAAAACACCACCTAGTTGGTTATCTCTCTCTCTCTCTCGATATATATATATATATATATGCATGCATGTGTGTGTATGTATGTATATGTATGTATATGTGTGTGTGTGTATATATATATGTTATGTATGTATGTATGTATGTATAATATCTATTGAGAGACCAAAAAAATAATTAAGGGTCAAAAGAGTTAACAGTGGTTCATCTCAGATGATGGAATTCTGGGTGATTTTTATTTTCTTATATTTGTTATTTGTATTTTCTACAGCTAATATGTACTTTTGTTTAAAAAAAAATTATTTTTTGGGAAAGCCAGGATGGCTCAGCGGGTTAAGCGCTCGCTTTGAAGCCCCGAGGACCGAGGATCGAATCCTGGCTCCCGCCCAGGCGGACCCACATGCTGAACTGGGTGTGCTTCCCGAATGCGGTGAGGCCCCCAGTTAGTTCAGTTACAAAAAAAAAAAAATAATAATAATAATAAAAAAAATTTTTTTTAAGTAGATGAAGCATTCCTAAGTGTAGCTAGAGACATGCTTGGAAAATCCTAAAATATTTCTCCTGAAACATCTATGGATAAAAATTTTTGAAAATCATCTAAACAAAATGGCCCATTTGAAGCTTTCAAATTTATTTTTAATATCAAAACAATAGATACTTTTTATAAGGAAGACCCAATGCCTATTATTTGACAGACCTGGAGCAGTAATTGTGTGCTGCTACGGTCTCCACTAAAAATATAAGAAAAGAGTGTCCTTGCACTTTCTGTCTGGTCTGGTTGTGACAGACAAGATTAAATGGGGGAATACAGGAATTACAAAAACATGGAGTGAGCAAGATAATTTTTGCAACTCAGAAACAGCCTTGTAATTAGCAAAGGACCTGTTTTATTCCAAAAAAGGAATAACAAATTTGAGTTTACATGAAAAATGTTAGAAAATCATTTCTCCTACACTCTTTCCTTATGGTTGATTCTACTCTAAAAGCTTAGTTTAGAGCCAATTAAATTAAATTAAAGCAAACCATGGGAGGGAAAAATGAAAGAACAAGCTCCCCATCTGCTCTGAGTCCTATAACTAAAAGCCTGTATCCATCCCTTCAGCATGCTGAATCCCCAGGATGCACCTGAGCCCAGGGATCAGAAAAAAGAATCAGTCAATTCACTTCAATGAAGACTTTCTACATTTCAAAATGTGCAAAATATAAAAAGGCAAGGAAATCCAATCATAGACATGAACTGGCTGCATACACGTGGGTCAACCGAAAAACCCATGTACAAGTGGACCTGCGCAGTTCAAACCCATATTGTTTAAGGGGGAACTTTAAAATTAAAAGATGCAAAGGAGAAATCACGCTCAGATAAAGGGTAGAAAGGAGAGTAAAAGGAATCAGGAAGTTTTCTTTTAAAAAAAGCATTAAAGACAAGAGAGTAAAACAGTATGACTTAAGAAACAGACAGATTACAGACCACGCTCTGAAATTAGTAGCCTGCCCAGGAAGAACAGCAAAATGGAAAATAGAAGTTACATAAACAAATAAAATTAGTGACTTCTTAAAAGAAGGCCTAGGGAAGCCGGGATGGCTCAGTGGATTAAGCACTCACTTGCAGCCCCGGGGACTGAGGATCAAATCCCAGTCCCGGCCCGTGTGGACCCATATGCTGAACTGGGAAGTGCCCCCAGTTCAGTTCTCACCAAGGTGAGACTCCTGCCCTGTGCAGCCACGCGCCCACCTGTGGAGTGAAACTATGTGGAAAAACCGATGATGTACAACTATGGAGACTGTTTGGGGCCCTACCCTTTCTCTCTGTCTCTGTATCTCTCTCTGTATCTGTATCTCTCTCTCTCTGTCAAAACAATAAAAATAAATCTTAAAAAAAAAGAAGACCTAGAAGGTAGGATGAAGACTTCATGATTCATTTAGTAGGCAAGGGAGCCATGGAGTGCAAAGGAGATATGATGAATATATTTTAGAAGGATCAATCTGGCAAGTAGTCTGTATTAGGCAGATCAGATCCCATTCTTTACATATCTCAATACAGAGAGATAGAGACATAAATAAAACAGTATGTTAGAAAAGCCCCATACTTGATTCTATGAAATTGGGGTAGGAGTATTATAAAAACATAAGGATACAAAGTATGGGAAAGAATCTTCCAAATACAATAGAAATGTGGGTCCTGCTGATCTTGGATAGCATGAATTTGCAGATTTACTAATGAATGGTCTTGATATTTTCTTAATGGTCTTGATATTTTTCTCCATTAGCACTTCCTAATCCAAAATAAATAGTACAATGGTGAATCACTGTTAGCAAAAGTGGAAAACAAAGCAGAACACAAGTAGAACATAAGTAGATGGCCAAACCTGACTAGAAATGAAAGGGTATCTTGCATAAAGGCGACGGCAGTGAATATCAAAAAAAGGAGACAGACTGGAGAAATATTAGGAGTAGGACTTAATGAAAAATTAAGTATAACAAATGAGAAAAAATAAATCAATGACTCCTAGTTTTTGGGCTTGAACAACTGGGTTGATACTGGAGCCATTTATTAAGATGGGAAGAAGAGGAGGAACAAATTTGTGGATAAAGAGAAGTTAGAGAGGGAATCGAACTTTCTAATTTCACACGGTTTTAGATGTCAATGGAGACCTTAATGGAGATGTCAAATAAGCCATTGTGGATATGAGTTTGAAGATCAAGGTAGAAAGGTCTGAGCAGTATCTATAAATATGAGCCTTGACATTATGTATTATAGATCACAGTTAAAGTCACAAGAATGCATGAGCTCACTTAGGAGAGAATGCAGAATAAAGAAACAAGAATCTAGAACAAGCTTGTACAACTTGCGCCCTGCAGACCCATGTGGTTCAGGACAGCTTTGAATGCAGTCCAACACAATCTGGAAACTTTCTTAAAACCTTGTGAGATTTTTTTTTTTTTTGCATTTTGTTTGTTTGTTTGTTTGTTTTAGCGCATTACTTGTCGTTAGTGTATTTTATGTGTGGCCCAAGACAGTTCTTCTTCCAATGTGGCCCAAGGAAGTCAAAAGATTGGACACCCCTGGTCTAGAACTACAGCAGGCCTTAAATGATGTTGTTTCATTCAATGTCAGTTTGTCATAATACCAATGAGGGGAAAAACAGAAATCAATTCCTAACATATATGCATTATGTTTAAAAAGGATAATTTATAATGCTATTTTTAGAACTGTACTACAGCTTCTTTTGATACTATAATACTGGCCAGCTCAAAATATTATAAAAGTTCCATGAATATAGGTGCCTTGTATGTGTATCTATCTAATGTTTTCTGCCCATGCTCTAATAGCACCTGACATTCCCTGTTTGCTAATTAATTAACCAAAGTAGTATTTGAGGAACAATTTATATTCTATTAATAGAGATGAAGACTATACATTTACCTTAAGATGATATTTGCAAGGCTAGAATTTATAACTTTCTTTTTCAAAGACAAGAGGGTTATATGCAAGATAAGTCAGTAAATATAGAAAAGAAGCAAGTGTGCATACCACAATCAAGAAGGTGGTATCACTGAAGTTCACCCCAACAAATATATGTTATGAATTATATGTTACCCTACTACCACAAAATTCATATTTTGAAGCTTTACCCTCCCCCTCCAGTACCTTGGAATGTGGCCATATCTGGAGATAGTGCTTTTAAAGAGGTGATTAAGTTAAAATGAGGCTGTTAACATGGGTCCTAATCCAATCTGACTGGTGTCCTTATAAAAAAAGAAACTGAGAAACTGTATCAAAGCAGTCCAAACTTTATTAATTTTGGACAGCCACATCACTAATGATGCTTGACAGGTTTATTTGCATTCAAGGGAAACTGTTCTTTAATTCAAAATTACCAATCTATCCCTTGAGTTCTTCGCATCCAAATATAGGTCATTACTCTGGTGAAATTTCACTTCTATCTGGCCAATCATCTTCCCAATTGATTATTTCTAGATTCTGGCTTACCATCTAAAATCATCTACATACTTCAGTTTTAATTCATTTACAGAATTATTCAACATGCCACCAACTGCCTCCATAAAAGTTGGTAATAAAATGTTTAATGAGAGGAGAGAACCCTAGAACCTGTCCCTGGGGATCTCTATCCAAGGTACCATGCATGCCTTCATCAGCCTCACTAGAATAGTTATTAAGTAAATTCATTATAAAGCTGCCTACCCATATGCTTATTTGTTGACATTTCTTCCGATCATCCTCAGGTACATCAAACGTTTTCAAATCTATTACAGATATGTATTACACCTATGCACTACCCTGATCTACAACTTCAATAAACCAATCAAAGGAAGAAGGAATGAAAAAAGACAAACATTAGTCTGTGATCACTTGTTCCTAGAGAAACCCATGCTGGTAAAACACTAGTGAGTGAAAAACAGAATCTGACTCTGTCATTTAATTATAAGAACAGAAACAGAAGTTTTATACTCCGGGAATGAAAATAAGTATATTATTATATTATAGTTCCTCATTTAATACTACAAATGAGGTATTTATTGCAAACATTTAAAATATTTCCAGTTGGTAGCACTTTGACCTGTAGAGATAAATTTTATATTTACTTTCAGTTATTATAGTGTCTTGGGATAGCTCAGCAGGTTGAATGCTTGCCTTGCAACTGTGAGGTCTAAGGCGTTGAATTTTGGCCCTGGCCTGTGCAAACCCATATGCTGAACTGTAGTGCAACTGGTAACCACCAGGATGGCAGTGAAGGTTCTCACCTCCCATACAGGAGGCTCCTGGTTTGGTTCCTGCCCCATGGGGCCCACATCTACCTGTGTGGAATGAAACTATGTCACAACTAATGATGTACAACTATGGAGACTGCTCTGGACCCTCCCCTTTCTCTCTCTTTCTCACCTTTTCTCAAACAAAAGAATAAAATCTTTAAAAAAAAAATGTCTGGGGAAGCTGGGATGGCTCAGCGGGTTCACTCACTTTGCAGCCCAGGCAACCAGGGATCGAATCCCAGACTCGGCCCGTGTGGACCCATATGCTGAACTGAGGAATGCTTCCCATGCGGGAGGCCCCCAGTTCAGTTCTTGCCCCCGGGTTTGGCCCCTGGCTCAAGGGGACGTGCCTCCCATTCGGGAGGCTGCCAGCCCAGTTCCTGCCCTGCGCGGCCCCCGCCCACCTGTATGGAACGAAACCATGTCGAAGATTGATGACTTCCAACTATGGATACTGCTCTGGGCCCTCCCCTTTCTCTCTCTGTCTCTGTCAAAAACACTAAAATAAATCTTTAAAAAAAAAGTCTTCCTTGAGTTTCTCATATATCTAAATAAACCTCAGTTCATTAAGCAGAGAAGTTATTAATCTGAACATACTAAAAAAAAAAAAAACCCCCCAAAAAAACCCACAGTAATTTTGATGGAATATTAACTACCACGCAGATCATGTGTGAAGCCAAGTCAGCCTTACTCTAAATCTCAGTGTCTGAGGGCTAGAAGAGACTGGTGTTTATAGCACAATTGCCTCCTTTTATAGATGAAGACAACTGAGAGGCTCTCAGAGATGGAATGAATCACCCAAGCTCAGAAAGCTCATTCTGGCATGGCTGCGCAAAGAAATTAGATCTATTCAGGGACCTATGGATAATGTTTCACAAAACTGTATCTTCCAAAAAAATAAAAGAAAACACTTTCTTACCAACTGGACTTCACCAAAAGCACCTCTTCCAATAACTTTTACAACATCATAGTCTTCTGCCTTCATCTGTAGACCTCTGATTTTTTTCACAATTTTCTCATCTACAAGAAAAGTATCACTATATTTACAATATTAATCATTATATTTATAAACAACATTTTAAAATAATCACGTTTGTAAACAAAATTTTATTCAAGAAACTGGGCTTAGTTTCAGCTAAATCTGTTTTTAAAGGTTGCCATTTAAAAATATAAGATACACAGCAACTTTACACAAAAGAACCAAAATTCTGTGGTTTATTAACGCATATAAACAAACTCTGCTACTACCATAAAGTAGCCGTTAAGCTATTCTGTTTCTGACTCTGTTGCCTGGCAAGTTAAGATGACAGCTGAAATGGTAATGACCCAAGTAATCCTGGAGTGCATTCTGAATCGTGGAAGAAAGATGTTATAAAATTACTTGCAAGGCTAATCTTAGTAATGAATTTTGGTAGCCTACATCTTTGAAAAATAGTAATCAGATATTATAGATACTATTTTAAGAATTTCTTACTCTTAGAAGTCAACTTCATTTATATCTTCATTGCAACATCAATACTGGCAAATGTTAAGTTATCACATATATGGCCATAATCTTGTATTAACTAGACAGAAATATCTACATTTATACAAACATAAAGGTCATTAAGTTTTCTGGGTAAGGTAAAGCTAAGTCTCAGAGTTGTTAATATTAATTTAAAACTTCTCTTGCAACTGCCCATAAAAAACCCTAAAGCACTAGTCTTAATAATTTATACAAAACCTTGAACTTTACCTACTTTATATAATGCAATTGGTATTTAAATAAATGGCAACCTAAAAAATATTTAAGTTTAGTAAGTTAAGAAGTTTATGAATTTTAATAACATTAACCAAGCATAAATCTCTTATCAAAGTACAGTTATAAAATTTACACATACTTACATCTATTTAAGAAATTATCTATGTTCTTGTTTTTCCTCAAAGCAGGAAAGTCCAAATCAAGGACCAAGGAACTTAAGCCATCCTGTTTAACCAAAAAATAAAAAGAGGAGAAGGAAAGTTGTTACAATTTCCAAGCATTCAAAATAAAAAAGTCTTTAAATTGTATCATATGTTTTTCTTGACGAATAACTGTCAATCTAATTTGATATGAAATTGCCCAGTGGCTCCATTTACACCTAACTGGTTTCCTAACTTCTGCCAGAGAATATGAGTATTGAGTCTATCACGTTTTCCTTTGTTCTTTTAATCAGTAAAAAGGTCATTTTAAAATATGCATCCACTTTTATTTTTGCTAGTTAGATACAGTCTTTTCTCTCTTCAAATGTCCAGTAAAATTTCAACAAGCCTTTGACTTCAAACAATACACCAGGACTAAGGAAGTTCCCATTCATTGAACAATCATTGTGTGTACACAAAGACTAGAAAAGCCAAAAATAAATAAGATACTACTATTGCCCTCAGGGAATGTGGCCTCAAAACTAAACTTCACCCACAAAACAAACAAACAAACAAACAAAAATGAAAACAGGATGATGCATTATTGATTTGTCTTTAAGTTTTTTGTTATTCTCCAGACTTTGTACAACAAGCATGCATTAAATTTATAATCAAAATAGGAAAAAAGTACATACCTATAACTTGGTAGGGTTAGAAAAAATGAATAAGAAACCAAGTCTCAAATTATTCAGTGAATATGCTTGTGAAGAAAACCATATTTCTAAAGCATTATATCATATTCGTATACTGTACTATCTCATCCCTAAGTAACTCTGAGGAGGGCTGGATGAAATTTAGTCATTTTAAAAATAAACAAAGGTTTAGACAGATTAAGTGATTTAGACTTGCCCAAGGTCATGCTATTAGGAAATGGTGTAGCTGAATACTACCTATATCTTAGAGGTCCAATATACTTAATTCACCCCCTTGTCTCAACAACCAGACTAACTCCAATGGGAGCTTTGAAGGGTAAAAGGGAAACTGGAGGACTGCAGAAAACTGGACAGCAATAAAGAGACATTTGGAGATCTGTGTAGGGGGAAAATGTGGGTAAAATTACATGCAAAATTTAGAAACATAACTTAAATTTTTAAGTACTAGTTCTAGAAGAACTGCACATTCTATGTTATATAATTCAGTTATACTTCGCATTTTAAATTTTCATTCTTTAATGAAAATTAAAACAAAATGCATTACCCAAATATTTTATGAAAACATTCATTAGTAACAGAAAGGGGCAGAGGTGCTAAGAGTAAACCATAAACCTTTTTAATTGCTATTAAAATGATTTATATCCCACTGATATCACTAATGTAGACACATAAAACTATTTAGATTCTCCTTCACTGGAAGAAAAAATACATTAAAATAATAAATATCCAGTTTCCAGTGGAGATTGTATATTCACACTTTGCAATCCTTCCCCCACTCTCAGGCCCACAATTCCACCCCCCCCCAACCCCCCATTTCAGCTGCACTGCTCCTTCAGTGATTCCAGAATTTTACCTTACTAGGCTGTTTTGAAGTACTGAAGTAGCAATATATCTTCATTGGTATAATTTTGATATTTTAATAACTTTAAATGTAAGATCTGAGTCACTTGTATTTTCAGATATACCCAGGTTTATATATACTCTGTATAAAATTTTCAAATAAAAGAAAGTGGATTCATCTGGAAAGCAATTTTCTATACCTCTATTAACTGCCAAAGGAAGAAAAAATTTAAATTGAGAATGCATAAGCTTCTATTACAAGAGTATCTTCCTCTAGTTTAGAAACTTTCCAAACAAATGGAATATGAACATTTCATACTGAAATGATAGAAGCTGCATTAAAATTTCAATCTACACATAATGAAGACAAAAAAAATCTTTCTTTGAAACAAAATCACTGCTTGACATCAGTAAAAGGACTGAATCCTTACTTACCGGTACGCCACAGCCTCTCCCAAAGTTATAGAGATGGGATTATGTAATTAAATAATAGAAAAAAATATGATAGTTTAATAGCTTTGTTTTTCAAACCATTTTTAAAGAACAAATAATATTTCATTTGTGTATTGTTTATTTTATGTAGTATTTATTTTTAAATGATACTATGGTACTTTAATCTGCTAATAATTTATATTAGATGAAAATGTAAGGAGTAATATATATCCATGAATCTATATACACTTGAGATTTTATGTAATTTTATGTATATTAAAATTTATATGGGGGCTCCAAGATGGCGGCATGAGAGGAGCACGCCGATAACTGCCTGGGAAGGGCCTTGT
>PVKE010025570.1:0-22943 GCA_004027555.1 Craseonycteris thonglongyai | reverse complement strand
TGGGAGAGGGCACCAGCATTATGGACACACTCAATGGTTTGGTGGTTACCAGGACAGGGGGGAGGGGCGGGGGTACAGTTGTGGGGGGAGGTGGGAGTGGGCACTAGATATAAGGTGATGGAAGGGGAACTGATACTGAGTGATGGGCACATAATACGATGCATGAATGATGTGATGTGGACTTGTACATCTGTAAACTGTCTAATTGTTACCAACCAATGTAATCTCATCAAATTTAACAATAAATTTAAAAAATAAAATAAAAAAAACCAAACAAACAACAAAAAAAAGAATTCAGCTGAGTCCACATGACTTGGAATAACTGGATTGGCCAAAGTTCTCATGGAAACAATTACATTTTTGATCAGCTGTTGGGATTTCATGAAAGTTGTCAGGTTTTAAAGGTGAACTCCATCTGTTCAATCCCTCTATTCAGCATTTAACAGAAATACAAGCAGAACAGTGATTAAAGAAGACCTTGCAAGGATGAGGTGGAAATAGCAACAATAATAAGGTTAATGAACCTATATAGTGTCTGTGCATGAATTCAGAGCTTAGGATCTTTCAGTGTATAGTATCCCATTTACTCCTAATAATATATGCATATTGCTATCCACAGTTTTACATATTTACAGTTGAAGGCTCAGAGAGACACAGCGGCCTTTACAGTACAAGAGCTGCAATTTAAATGAAACTTTTGAAGTCCAGCAATATTTCCTCCTCTCCCACAGCTGCATCTCAAACTGTTAAAATTTCTAGCAAGTCATCTTCCTTAGAAAGAACTAAAATGCCTTAGAATACAGACCCAGGCTTTGTCCTCTGACTGCTCCAATTTCTGTATAAAAATTCTAAAACCCCACATTGCATAATCCCTGGCCTAATCCCTGATTGTAGAGGGAGGAAATTTGAGAACTGATGGGTTTACCCAGTGAGGGGTCAGATTTTGACACTGGAAGCTGAATAGAGTACCAAAGTAGGCTGCCCCTCTTGTAAAGGCCCACAGGGACGGAGGGTGTGGCTGATGGCTGCTTACCAATACAGGACTCCCCGGATAGTGCATAAGTCCCATCGTCATGGAAACCGCTTCTGCACTCACAGTGGTACCACCCTGGCAGGTTAACGCAGCGGGAGTGGTTGTGGCACTCAATGATTCCCTCTGTACATTCATCAATATCTGCCTCAGAGAAAAACACAAGCCCACCAGGACATTAATTTTTTCTGACACTAACCTTTCAGTAAATACCTAAAGCATGTTAATGTCAACATATCAATTACAACTGGCTAGTCACCTAAAATGAAAGTTATAGGAGGGAACAAATCCCATCTTATCCAGAATCCAGATGGAACACTTCATTTTTTGGATGCTTTCTCATTAAGATAAGCAGATGTACTATCTTAAATGAGAGAGAAAATAATGGAAATGTCCCATTAGCCCAGTGACACTAGGCTAACCACACGTACCATTTGGAATGGGACCATACCATTGTTTTCTGCCCTGTTTAAAACAGTCGGTCTGGTCAGCCTATTTCTCTTATGTTGAACAACGAATGAGAGTTGATGGTCAGGAAGACATTCCCAACTGCAAATGCTGTGGCTTCCAAATTATCAAAAACAAAATCAAGGAGAGTTTGTTATGAGGATATATGCTTTTTTTTTTTTTTTTCAGATTGAATGATTTCAAAATAGTAATTCTAGATATTATTTGGTACTCTTTGACAATATCCGTGAACAAATAAGTTCAGGAAACTCTGAGTGAAATAGTGTCAACCTGATTTTTTTATAGTGCAGTCTCAGGGATTTGTCATATTTATATAGCCTACAAAGCTTATAGAGGAGAACAATAATATGCACTGTTTCCCAAATATATTTTGCTGGGAATTGGTTTGGGGTGGGATACCTTAATATTTTACAAACTAGTGTTCCAAGGAGCACCATTTGGGAACTACTAATACATTTAAATCAGTTGATTTACTTGAGGACTTGATTTATGACAGTCGATCAGAGGCCCTTATTCAGTCATTCCTGGTGAAAAGTATTCCAGACTTTCTTTGCTCTGGGATCTGGCCTGGATTGTGCATAAACTCTCTAGCCTTAAGGCCTGCCTCTGAGCTGATGGCATCGACACTATTGCAGAAAGATGGGCTGTTGATTGTGATGCCAAGGCCTGCTCCTTCTCACCCTGTAATTGCTTCTTGGAATATAGTCATCACTGCCTGAGAATCTCCACTCTACTTCCCCCTGGTTATCTTATAGAAGTATTAATCTAAGTAATATTGGGATAAAACATGCTGCTTAAAACACACTTTGGAGTTTCTTCATGTCTTCCCTGCTATAAGAACCAGCTCGGGGCCACCAGGGACCAGTGATTCCAATACCCACCCAGGCCTTGAGTTGTGCACAGAGCTGGGAATGTAGTTTGAGACTTGTCACTCCTCTTATGACACTCCAGCCAAGTAAAGAGAGAAAAGGGGTAGCTCTGTATTCTGAGCAACTCCACCCTTGACTTTTTCTGCCAGCTGCCACCTTCTTCTTTTATGGCTTGTATCATTCAGTCCATACAATTTATCCTTTGACCCACAGCATCCCTTAGGTTTCTATTCATTATAAATCTCCAGAAAATTAATTTTCAACTACTCTATTGTCATTTCTAAACTTTGCAGGTGTGTAGTTCTGTAGGACCCACCCTGGGTCATTAGAAGTTTCAAAAATTGAAATAGAGAAGTGACCAGAAGCTACATGTCACAGAGAGGAAGGGCTGACTCTAGGTTATAGAGTCAGCTCAGTATTTTTTTAAACTATTACTGAGGATACACACACACACAACTAGAAGACTGATTTTCTCTGTGTTTGGTGGAAAGAACTCTCTGTAGTGGAGCAGCAACAAATTCTACCCTGGACGTTTATTTCCAAAACTCCTAGAATGGCCAATCATGATCCCATCCCTTCTAGACTAACAACAATATTTAGAGAATTACCATCTAGCTCCCCGTTGGTAATGTGGAAAACCAAGAATTACAAAAGCCAAACCTTCTCAAATAAAGAAAACAGCCCTACATCCTGAATGGCCTGCGGCAGGCCTCATTTACATCTGCAACCCCTGCACTCCCCAAACCATTATCATGTACAAACGATAGGCAATCTCTAGGAGAGGGAGGAGTGGTGAATGATGTGCACATATATATATTTTTTTTTTTCAATTCATGGATATTTTTATTCCTGAAATGAAATGATAAGAGAGACCAGTAAAAGCTTCTGAGATCCCACAGGACCGCAGCTATCTGTGTAGAGCTCTCAAAGGAAGTGAAGACAATCAGACAGTTACACACCCACGACTTCCCCTGGAGACAGGAGGGAATGGCTGGCTTGCATTGAAAACAAGAAAAGTCATGGAGCTGTCCCTTGCCTGAGAGCAGCACTGCCCAGGAAGTCATCGGCAATATCCAGAGCTCATCACACACAGGCACCTGGCGAAAGGCCGCATATTCTTGTTCTATGTGCAGTTTAGAACTGAAGCCAAAAGCTTCATTTTCTATGTACCCAGAATACCAGAGCGGCGCTCACATTTTCACCATGTTCATATGAGTAAAACTGGCTGTTTCTTCTGCACAGTGACAGTAGCATTAAATGCAAGCACCACAGACCCCAATACCGAAAGCACTTGGAGGCTTTTCGGTGACGCTTTGGGGGTTTTAAAAATTATAAATGGGCTGAGCCTGCTTTTGTCCTCAGAGATGTGTTTCTCCCAGTTAGCACTTGCCACCGGCAAACAAAGAAGACAGATGCTCTGGGACGGGGTCTCTGTGAGTTCACTGAACAATCGGACTCTCTCTCAAGAATTTCTGATAAATCACTGTGAGCCCGGCTGCCTCACACAGTGTGCCAGCCATCCCAAAGGAACCCAGCAAACAAAAACCATCATTTCCCCTTCCTAGAGCCAGTTCTAGCCTCGTGTTTAAATTTCAGTCAAATCCAGCACAGACTGTGAAATGGGGCAAGGAAAACAAAAGATGCTGGGGAATTCTTGAGAGTGGAACCTATTTTATTTGTTTCTGTATCCTCAGGCTAAGTGTCAGCTACAGAACAGCTCACATTACAGCCCAGGTCACATAGCTAACAGATGCTGAAACCTGTATTTCTCACTATTATATCATCTGATTGATGAACCAAGAAGGAAGGAGTTATACAAAAATAACACATTTATTCAAATCTCTAAATATCTGTTGAGTTGAAAATGTGGACCTATGATGATTGTTTTGTGGTGGTGGATGAAAGATGATGAAGACATGATTCCTGAAACCCAGGAGCTCACAACCAAGCAGAGGAGATAGACATACTCATCTTCCAAAGTTCAGCCACTACCACCATCTCCAGCTCCTCCAGGCACACAGTCCCCTCCTCAAGTGACTCTACTGAGTGACACACATCCATGCAAGCACACATCTTCCTCTAGCACAGCTATTTCCCTTTTGTGGTCATCACTCAGGCACATTTCTCAAAAACAGAGACAACATCTTAGCTTTACATTTCTTGTGATGGTGAATGTTGAGAAATATGAAGGTGCCCAATACAAGTTCGTGGGAATGAATGAATTAATGAAAAAAACGACAATAGACTGAATAAAAGGAACAATGAACAAGTGCTACAATAGAGATTCAAAGTACCATAGGATTTCCTGCTATCTGCAGATCACAAAGACATACTGTCAATTCATAAAACTTAATGTAATGGGATTAGTGTAATCTTTATCATTATTTACCTCTAAAGTACACCTTATAGTTTCTATTTAATACATGATTGTCCCACCTGCAGCCTGTGGGTCAAGTGCAGCTCAGGATGGCCTTGGATGTGGTCCAACACAAATATATAAACTTTCTTAACACACTGAGATTATTTTTGTGATTTTTTTTTTTTAAGCTCATCAGTTATTGTTAGTGTATTTTTTGTATGGCCCAAGACCAATCTTCTTCTTCCAATGTGGCCCAGGGGATCCAAAAGTTTGGGCACCCTGATTTAATACTTGCTTCTATGTCTAATCTTTAAAGATTTTTAAGGCAGCAGAATAGGCAACAAAAAGACACCTAGTTATAATCACCTTCATGAAGGGTCCTACCTATACCTTGAGTTTTTTATTAACAAAAAAAAAAAACAGATGACTACTCAAGATTTTTCATAAGATATGCCCTAACCAATACATCTAATCCTATTTGGAATGTACACACACAGTGAATTTGCTATCCAAAGCCATTTGCAAACAAATCCTTTGATTCTTGCAAAAGTCTAATCTCTTGCATTGGATGAATTGCTTCCTTCATCTGATATCTTCCTCTCAGTTTGCTATTTGAAAATTTATAAAGGCATTAAATTTTTTCTTAAAGATTATCTCCAAGGAGATACTTTTGTTTTTCACATTAATTGGTTAAAGTTCTCAGTGAAGCAGGCTCAAATTACAGTTGCATTACTTCTTTTCTAAGGATTTGTACAACGAGGAGGTTGAATCATAAGAAAAACTTTGGATACTTTCATTCATTCAACAAGTTTACTGAGCACACACATATAAAGCACTGTATTACAGCCTGTGTCACAGAGATGAAAAGATAATGTCCCTATGTTCCAGCCATTTAGAGTCTCTCAGGGCAAAATTGAATGTAAAAATATAACTGTGGTTAAAACATGGGCTTTGGAGATAACATGACTTCAAATTCCTGCTCGCCACCACACTAAGATATTGTTTAGATTTCTCTCTTTGTTTTGTTGTCTGTAGATTGAAGAGAATAAAAATAAATTCATAGGGTTGCAAAACAAAAATAATATTCTTAAGGAAAAATCTGTTATGTTTTTTCTGTTGTACAGGATATTAACTTTGGACTCTATATTACTGCTAGCAACCAGAAGAAAGGGGAAAAAAATCAATATTAACTTGTAATCAGAAAATTGGTTAGGCTTGCAAGATGATTTCTGGCTCTTCAAAAATATTCATTTGTACTTTGAGATAACTGTAATATAAAATATTCAGCAATAGATTTATGCATTGATAATATATGAGGGTTGTCCAAAAAAAAATCCAGCCATTGTCAATATAATGAGAATGGGTACATGCCTGGATACTTTCCGGACAGCCCTCACATATCCCATTAAAATGAGAATTCTCTCCTCCCCCCAAAAATGTCACATGAATTTAAGGAAATGAAATTAGTAACATAAAGAACCACAAGTGTAGTGAACACAATCCTAATATTTGCCGAACACGAGGATTGTCCTGAACATAGACAGCGTACATCAGAATGTTTGAGGGAAAGTAAAAGACAAATAAAAGAAACAGACTTGCTGGGAGAAACAGCTCTTCCATCACCTCTTCTTCTTGGGCTCCCCAGGGTGCATCCTGGGCAGACCTCCCATGAGGATAGGTGAAGCTAAGTAGCTCCAGAGCTAGAAACAATGTAAATCCAACATGGCTCACAAAAAAACCCTCATATGAATCTCCATGCTATTTCCACCTGCTCCCTGGGGGCTATAAAGTACAGGTACATGTTGGAAGCCACTTGTTAAAAATGGCAACGTCTTTGTCTGCCTGGCTCTCTGCATGGCTAGGAAGAACAGAGGCCCTCCACAGAACTGAAGCTGTCTTGGGCTATTTCGATGAGTAAGAAACACATTGCTATCTTACTGATCCAGTACACAGTTTGCAGTACTTTATTACTATAGCCAGTATTTCCTGTTTTGATAGACTCCTTCCCATATTAGGGAAAAAGACTGTGCTCACGTCAGAACTCATGCAGACACAATCTCTAAAAACAAAACAAGCAACTGAGATATAAAGCCTCTGCACCAATCACTAAATAGGTGGGCAGCTAAATAGAGGAGTTTTGTGCTCAAAGTCAAGAGTCAAGATAACAATGTGCAAACAAGACCAAGTTTTGTCCTCAGACACACGAGTTTGAATCCTGGGTCTGTTACTTCCTAGCTATGCGACTCCGAGCAGCTTATTTATCTTTTTTCAGCTTTAGCTTCCTTGGCTTTTACATGAGGGTGATATTACCTAGCTCCTAATGTTGCTTTAAGGACCAAATGAGATCAATGGAAAGCTACTCTACAAAGTGAGACAGGTAATCATGAGGCCTGCAATGATGAACATCTAATTTCTAATCCCTGTCCAGAATGCAGAAACCATGTCCAAGTCAAAACCACCCAGGTCTCAAGGCTTCAATTCCTTATACAACGAAAGGGCATTGCTACAGCACGCTTCAGTCCTCTTCCAGCTTTAACACCCCAGGTGATGGGAGATCTGGGCTTATCCTTTCATTCGCTACTAACCTGTTAAATGGCTGCTATAAGGTTTAAGTGACCTCTTTGTACCCGAGCTTCTTCATTAGCCAAATTGCCATTTAAACAAGTGTATGTTTTATCTGTTCTTCAAACAAAAGTCTGAGAAGGTATAAACAAGCTCTGACAGTCAAGTAACTGACTGCAACACAAAATATAAGGTGATGTCATTACTACTATTTCTTCTTTGTCCTAATTAGCAACTAGTTTTGGCCCACTGAACTGAAAGGTGCCTGTTAGGAATAATTGTATCACTGGCATTGGTGACATAGCTCTCTCTGCCTTTTGAAAATCTCTTCCTTTTACTGACTTGGCAGAAGAGAATCAGTCTCGTCCTGGTTGTACCCTTCCACTGCTATCTCTATGGATGTTCTTTTTGTCTGTTACCTAAACAAATCATTCCCAAGTTTGTCCATAAAGAACAAATTTACTGGCATTTCAAATCTCCTTCCTAAACTGGAGGCTCTCTGATATAATTCTCTAAACTGACCTCTAACCCAAGTTCATATGCACATTTACTATTACCTATAAATTAGCTAATCTCAGAGGTCGCTTCATTTGAAACTCATTCTGCCCAAAGTGTTACTTAACATATGAGGGCTGTCTGGAAAGTATCCAGCCATGTAACCATTCTTGTTATTCTGACAATGACTTGATTTTTTTTCCAGTGAGCCCTCGTATATCTTTCCATGTATTAAGCTCACATCCCCCCTCCCCTAGCACTCCTTTCTAGCTCTCCTTCCTGGTAATCAATGAATAAAAGGTCAGAGCTCCTATAATGGCTTACAACACCTTACAAGAAGGACCTGTTCTTATCTCTTTTAGTTCATCAAACACCATTCCTTTTGCTTACCCAGGACAGCTACATCGCCTTCCTAGCTATTTCTCAGGCACACCAGGCATGTTCTTTATATATGTTGTTTACACATGCTGTCCCTTCTGCCTAGAATGTTGTCTCAGGTATATCCACGGCTTTATCTCTCAAACTCCAAGTCTTTATTCAAATATCCATCTTCTCAAGCCCTTCCCTGGCCATCATATCTAAAATTACAATCATTCCTGCTCACTTCAGCTAAAAAATTCCCTATCTTCTCTATTTTTCTTCTTTGTACATATATCTTGGCCATCCTTTCCACTTCACAGAAATATTTGGCTAATGTTCCCAAAAATAATTACTCAGAAAAATTTAATTAAGTTAACACCAGCTATGCTGGCACTCGACAACTAATTCAGCTTGTGTAAGTCTCTTTCCAACTTAATACATGCTTTAATTCTATTATTTTTAAAGCAAAGATTAAATCAGATCAGTGTCTTTTACCCAGTACTCTACAGAGCACTAGGTTTCCATGGAGGGTCTCTTTGGTAGACCAGGTGACTCTCCAGATGGAGCCACCTTGAGTGAACACTGAGCAGCTGTACATTTCTGTAAGAGACAGCAATTAAAGTTTCACTGCTATGAACACTGACGATTTTAAAAACATTGATGTAGATCACATTTACTCCTAGCCTGAAAATCTTATGAGGCTGTAATTTTAATATATTCTGGTTCTCAAAAACGATTCTTATTATAAAAGTTTCCCACCAGGTATTCAAAGTCACCAATAATATGACTTTACGTTGCCTACCAATTTGCTTTTATTTCCCAAAATTCTTCAGCACAACACCATCACACCCACTGGCCTTGTTGCCTTAATATCCACACATTGTATACTCAATTTCACTTCATGTTTCCAACCTGGCAAGTGTTTAAAAATAAAAAATTAAAATTCAAGTACAAATTTTAATTCTAACAGAAAGTTGTCTTTATTTTCTCCAGATTCCTATAGTATTTAACAATTCTACCACCCTATTTAAATCTTATACCATTCTGTTTTAGAAAATTCTGTTTTCTTGCTATAGTTTCTAACAGATAGAATTTTCAAACTTTTATCCATTAATAATTTACTATGTGTTAGCATCTCTGACAAGTACTTCATATTCACTACTTTATTTGATCTTCAGAATACCTCTGACATCATTTTGACATCATTGTAATTTTACACAAAATAGAGACTTAAATGTTTAAGTAATATGCCTATTATGAAGCAGTTGGAAAGTGGCACATTGTGGATTTAAACCAAGGTCTATTTGACTCCAAAATACATACTTTTAACCATCTTAACCATACAACCTCCAGCATATTTTGGAGGAAGAAGGACCTTTTCTTTTATCATCACCCATGTCTAAGCTTCATTTCAAGTGTATAGTTCAGTTAACTCATAGTTATCAATAGATTTCCAGGTGAAAGAGCTGGGTTGAGACTTCAGACAATGAGGCAAAATTTGGAGTTTGAATGTAGCCAATTTAACTGCCTGCTATAATGAAACACTCTTTAGAGGAAAAATTTACCTCTACAAAGCAGAAACATAATACCCAATACACAATAAAACTGCTAAACATCTAAATAAAAAAAGAATGTGACTCATATTAAAAAGAAAAAGCAGACAATAAAAACCAACCCCACATAATAAATTCAGTAGACAAAACTTAAATAAAAAACATTAATATATTTTCAAAGACTGTGAAATAAAAACACACTGAGTTAAAAAATGAATAGACTCCTAAGACTCATCCTTCTAATCACAATTGAGTATTAGGGAATGGACTCACCTTCCCACCCAAATTAAACAAGAACAAACTAAACAATATATATGGAAAATAAAAAGGTGCTAAAGATGTTGGAAATTAGGCAATTAAGGAGTGAGATCCCTGAGAGACATGAAACACATAAGAAAGTCCTGCAGTCACCCCAGTTTGCCATCTAAGAGAGAGCTTCAGGCTATGACACAAGGGAGAGGAACTCAAGGTGAGCCCAGGATACTACCCATTTGGAAGATATAAAG
Source organism: Craseonycteris thonglongyai (assembly GCA_004027555.1). Classification (NCBI taxonomy): domain Eukaryota; kingdom Metazoa; phylum Chordata; class Mammalia; order Chiroptera; family Craseonycteridae; genus Craseonycteris; species Craseonycteris thonglongyai. The sequence continues at coordinate 12,741 of PVKE010025570.1, read as the reverse complement.
CTATAGGTATGGAGAGAACTAAGTGCTAGAGTTTGCAGGGCAGAGTATTGGAAAGAAGAGAGCTGCACAGAGAGGGAACTCTATAGAGTCCTCAGGGAGGTCACATTCAAGTATTGAGCAGAGTAGTGATCAGAAAACTAGTATGAGGAAATTACCTAAGCTGAAGAAAGACCATGAGATTGGATTAGAGGTAAGAGTGCCTAGGGTTCCCATAGGGAGGGGGATGGTGTGTACTTCCATAAGCCAGACTGGAAAGTCTCAGAATTCACTGTACAATACTGGGTAGGGTACACGAAAGGGTATTGCCTCAATAGTACAGAATAATTAGCCTCATTATTAAGCATTGTTTTGGCCCTAACTAAAAATCTTAGAAGACCCAAAAGCATCTAATAGTATATAAGTGCTTTAATAGTGTTCCAGAAAAAAAGCTAAAAAATATTTATAGGAATACAACAATAGCCAGCATCCAACAAGTAAAACTGACACTGAGTGGCATCGAATCATAGATTATTATGCTAATTGGAAACTGGAAATTCTAACTCTAGATTAAGAGGGAGAAAAGTCATTTGACCAACATAAAACTAATACATATGTTAGATTTAGAAGAGAGAATATTAATATAGTTACTATAAATGTAGTCACATGTTTAAAAAGTTAACTTGTGGGGAAGCCAGGATGGCTCAGTGGGTTAAGCACTCACTTTGCAGCAGCACCGGGGACTGAGAATCGAATCCCGACCCCAGCCTGTGCGGACCCATGTGCTGAAGTGGGGAGTGCCCCCAGTTCAGTTCTCTCTCTGTCTCTGTCTCTCTGTCTCTGTCTCTCTCTCTCTCTCTCTCAAAAATAAATAAATAAATAAATAGATAGATAAAATGAAGAATGCAATAAATAATTTAAAAAAAAAACAAAAAACCAAACAAACAAAAAGTTAACTTGGGACATAAAAAATGTATATGTAAACTATATTTTATATACTCATATATTTTAATTATATGTTAACTGTATATGAAATATGATAGTTATAGAATATATCAATAAAGCTAACAGAGATAAAAGCTACAGTGTATGAGAGGAAGAATACACTGGCTGGCACTATTGACAGATTAGATGTTTCAGGAAAAAAGATTAGTGAACTTCAAAAAATGGTTCAGAACAGAATACAAAGAAAAAAATTAAAAGCATCACTGAGCTGAAAAAGTAAATCAAGTGGCCAGTATATGTGTAATTGGAGTCCCTGAAGAGAGAGCAGAAAGACAGAGAAACACTTAAAGAAACATTGGACAAAAATAATCCAAATGTGTTGACTCTATAAGCAAAAAGACTCAAGAAGTTCAAGGGGCTCCAAGTACTAGAGACATGAAGAAAAGAGCAGTAAAGCATATTATATTCAAACTTTTCCAAAACAGTACTAAAGAAAAAAAGAATCTTAAAAGCAGTCAGAGAAAAAAATGCCACATTACATGCAGAAAAACAAAGATGAGAATGTACGCAAATTTCTTTTGTGGAACAAGACAAAGGAGAAGACAATGAAGTAATAATGAAGTAATAACTTTAAAGTACTGAAAGAAAAACCTGTCCACTTAGGATTCTGTACCTAGTAAAACCAAATTCCAACACTGAAGTGAAATAAATACCTTTCAAATTCATAACAGCTGGAAGAGATCTTCACTTGCCTTTCTGCACTACATGAAATGTTAAAGGGAATCCTTCAGGCAGAAGAAAAATGTAACAGATGAAAATATGGGTGTGCACAAAAGACTAAAGAACACTGAAAATGATATCTACATGATAAACACAAAAATTATTTCCATATTCATTTGTTATTTTTAAATAGTTTATTTTTATAGATTCTTTATTATTTTCTTATTTAAATCTCTTTAAAAGGTTTTCAATGGTTTATAAATCAAATTACAATGTATTGTAGGATTTAAAAAATGTCAAATAATATATATGACAACAACAGCATAAATCCCAACAGGGAAGAAATAGAAGTATACTCTATAAGGTCCTGATATTATTTGTGAACTAGTATGATAACACTTGAAGGTAGGCTATGACAAGTTAAAGATGTATACCATCAACACAAAAGCACTCAGTAAAATAACAAAACAAAGACTTATAATGACTAAGATAACAATGAAAATAAAATCTTAAAAATTATTCATTGTAAATAAAAAATGACATAAAAAATAGAATGGGAACAAAAATTGATGGGACAAATTAAAAACAAATAGCAAGGTGATAGACTTAAATCTACCCATATCAATACTCACACTCAGTATAAATGGTGTATACATTCAAAATTCTACATGCAGTAAAACTATTTTTCAAAACTGAAGGTAAAATGGGGATATTTTCTGATAAACTAAAACAGGGCTTCATAGCAAGCTGATTGGCATTATAAGAAACACTGAAGAAAGTTCCTAAGATTTAAAGAGAAAGTAATCTGATGGTATCTGAGATCCAATGGAAGAAATGAAGCACACTGCCAATATTAAATTTATATAAAAATAAAAATGGTAAATGAATTTTCATATTTACTTCTCTTAACTTCCTTAAAATACAGATGACTTCAAATAAAATATTATATCACTATTGTAGAACCCATAATGTATGCAGATGGAACAAATGACAACAATAGTAAAAAGGACAGGTGGGTAGTAATTGGAACTACATTGCTGTATAATATTACAATAATAATTCTAAGTAGTCTGTGAAAAATGAAACTACTGATGAAGTACAACAGTAACTCAAAGAAGATTTATAAAATAAAAATGCAGATTGTAATTCCCACAGCAACCACTAAAAATAAAGAAAAGAGCAAAAAACATAAGAGTAAAATTATTTGATGAACCCCAAAGAATGCATAAGTAAAAGGAACAGAAGAATAAAATCCAAACATCAGTAATATAGAAGATTTTAACAATAACTCATTGACATTTATGTAACATTATACCCAATCACTGCAGCATACACATTTTTTTTACAACTGCACACACATGTTGACAAAGTATGACAAATAAAACTATGTTCCCACAATTCAGAAGATTGAAATATTACCAAGCATGTTTTCTGACTACACAGAATTAAATTAGAAATCAAATAATAATATCTTTAGAAAAAGTACAGGTATTTGGAAACTATACCACTTCCAAAAGCCCATGGATTCAAGAAGAAATCACAAGGAAAATACAAAATATTCTGAACTGAATGATAATAAAATTACAACATGTTAAAAGCAGTGAGAAGCATCTAGAGCAATGCCTAGAAACAGATGTATGGCTTCAATGCTTATATAAGAAAAAGGAAAAGTTTAAAATCAATTATCTAATTTTTCACTGTAGAAAACTATTAAAAGACAGTCCAATAGATTTCTACAATATATCTGGTCCTGCCCAGAGGCCTGAGTATGTCAGGTAGGGTTAGTGACAACATAGGAGCCTCTCAGAAACTTACTTCTTAACATAAACTGAGACAGAATAGCCAAATGCAATTTTTCAATACTAAGAACTAGAGGGAACACAAAAGATATGATTCTGCACATCAAAACCAAAGGCAGAATTAAGGACAAAGGTTGGAGGAGTAATTGTGAACTATAGATCTAGGAGAATGGAAACTCGGGACTTTTTTAAAACGCCGTGGGACGCGGGACAACTTGTAAAAAATTGGGACTGTCCCATCAAAAGCGGGACGTCTGGTCACCTTAAATATTCTAGGAGAATAGAAAGCTGGTATGTATGGGGTATGAGGAGCAGGTGCATGGAGAGACCTAGGAATGAGTACGGTACCTGAATGGTAAGTAGGTGCTGAAACACCTTTGACTTTGAACCATCAGTTTCAAGTTACACTTAAACCTTCCTTTACATCCCTCCCCCTCCAAAAAGTAAACATACCAACTCACAGAATTGAAAAGCACAGGGGCTCTCGACTCCAGGATACAGATAATCAAACAATATCATCAGGATTTAGACTCCCTCTATCTCTCCACTCAGCTCTTTGTCATATTAGCTTCACTTTAAACTGGAGCTTGTCCATGTAATAGCCCCAGCGAGCGGTTCTAGGCTAACACCATTCTAAATCCACTCAATGGAAAGATTCATAACAATAGTATTGATGAAAACCTTAAGATTTGAACTTCGATGGTCTCAGTTGGGTCACTTCCTGAGTCCAGAAGTTATTACTGTGGCCATGTCTGATTACCAGCCCATCGCTGGAGCAGGAAGTAAAATCAGCTCCACTTGAGGTATCTTGAACTGAGAATTGAGAAGGTTGTGGTTGGTTCCCCAATAAATATCAGAAAGCCATTACCAGGTGGAAACATATTCTGGGTAGGTAAAAACAACAAATTCCCACTAGGCCCCTTTTTACATTATAGCTACAGCATATTGTGAGATGGATATGCTGACTCACAAAACCATGCTACTTCAGGCAGTCAGCCACTCCCTTTGAAGTGCTCGGTCTAAAGGATACCTTCCTAACTCCACTCTTCTCTTACTTTGAGGTCAAAGCTCCCGATATATACACCCATTGTTGCCAAGAAAGTAAATAAAGACTTCAGCGTTACTCTAAGTACTAAGTATAAGATACCTATTATGTTTGAGGCTTCTGAAAGAATGGCAGAGTACACTTCATACACATAAGGGTCACATGTGTTCTGGCAAGGCTTTGGGGGAAAAGAGTCATTTCATTCCATCATTATCATCATTGTTTGTAGCCCACCATTTTTGAAATGGTGTTTTGGAGCAAGTACGGTGTTAACTACGCTAAATACATTTTTAAATTCTTCTGTCCACCAAATAGATAACAAGTGTTCGTGATTCTCCCAGCCCCTGCGCCAATCATTTATCTGTTTGCTGTAAATTCAGTACCTGTCTTTCCTCTATTGACTCCTTAAAGCTGTATTTCTGACACTTTTGCCCACTGGTTTTCAGCTAGGTGTTCCAGATTGGAGGCAATAGTGAGACTTAGGAGGGAGGGAGGGAGGAAAAGGGCAGGATATTTCTTTCCATACTGTCTACTTTAGATGATGGCATTTATGACAATGGTTACACTTCTGCAGCCCAGGCAGCAGTAGTGGCTCCTGCAATGCTAATCTCTAGGATACTCCTAGTCCCCTCAATTGCTCCATAAACTCTTCTAGCACCTTTGTACATACAGCCACTCCTCACTTAATGACTTACCTGTTGAATGATAGCTTGGGGTTACAACCAGTTCTCCAGCACAGGGAATCAATCCCCTTTCTCAGTCTGTGTGAGCCTCAGGAATCCCCATTCTTAGGCTTTGTCTTGTTCTTGAAATTGGTTAGTATTCACTACACTAAATGCTCACAATCACTCAAGACTACATATGTGGTTTATAAATGTGGTGTTGTGTGACATCTATTGAGAAATATATACCCTATGGCATCACGACAAACCACAAGACATCTGTCTTAAAGCCCCTTGCTTATTGACCAATCCACTTAATGACCTACTCATAGGAACAGAACTCGGTCATTAAGTGATTACCTATTAAGTGAGGAGTGTCTACAATACACTCCATTGAATTATCTCCACTGAATTACCTGCTGAGGTTTTTGTTTTTCTGCTAAATTGTAAACTGATACACCACCTTCCGTTCCTTTCTGGTAGAAGAACCTTGACATGTTTATACATAAAGAGTAGTGATTCCTTAATCTTGTGGGGGCGGGGGGGCGTCTATCTCCCAGGCCCAGGGGTTGAATCATGTTAGATCTAAATCAGCGATTCTTACAGAGTGGTCATCAACTAACAGCATTAACATTAGCAGGAAATATAATAAAAATGAAAATGATCAGGTTCTACTCCAACGTACTGAATCAGAAATTCTGGAGGTAGACTCCAGCAACTTGTATTTTAACAAGCTTGCCAGGATCATCCTGAGGACCATACACTGAGAACCACAGGTCTACAATAACAGTGTTATCCCTGTCCCCCTTCCCAGTGATGTGTCTAGACCTAGGCATGTGACCAATTTCTGACTAATGAGGTATAAGGGGAAATCTGCTGGGCATAAGAGCAGGAGTATGGTTGCTGTTCATAATGACAGAATTCCTGACACATTCATTCTATTTAGCAAGCTGGATAGAGGGTCTGATGACTGGAGGTGCAGCCAATTTGGTACCATGGGGAAAAAATTGAATAAAATCACAGACACACCAAACTAGCCTTCTGATATCATTGAGTTGCAGAACAACCCTGGAGCTACAAATTGCCAGATTTCTTATGAAATATAAGGATTTTACAATTCAGTTACAATTACTTGAGTTTTCTGTTACTTGCAGTCAAAGCAATTCTAACCAGTAGGACACTCTTACCCTTATTACTCAAGTAAGAAAACCAAGCCCAAAAGAGAGCAAATAATTTCCATAAGGCAATATATCTAATACATGGTACGGTAAGAGTCAAACTTGTTTTTCTCTAATTCCAAAACTACTCTACCTTTTAATAGGTCACACAGTCACACTCAACAAACTGTGGCTCTGATGTGACCAGGGTACCAAAGTGGCTATGTTATACTTTTTCCCCTAGAGTATCTTCATGGACTTAAAAACCCTTGATTAAGACAGTAGTGAAGCCATTTTAACAACGCTTTGTTTTTCTGCTTAAAATGACGAATGCAAGTTTGTTTTTAATTTACTCTTGCCAGATGTTAAACTTTAAGAACAGGTCCACATTTTTTGAGAATTCTAATAGCCTGCATTATTCATAGTGGAGACATGATAAATAAGATAATTTACCTCCAAATAAAACAGAGAGGCTTTGGCCCCCAGTGAGATATGGAGAATTTATGTAAGTCAGTCCTTTAGAACGCTTTACCATATTTCTGCCACCATCTGATTACACCCACAGAAAATTTATTTTATGTTGTATAATGGTAGATAAGCCACCATCATAATGCAAAGTTATTTTTGAAAAAAAAATAAAGTCTTCATTTATCAAATTCACAGAAGTTTTATAAATTGTGTTTTTGGAAGGGACAAAAGTCTTTTTTTTCTTTTTTTTTTTTTGCTGTTCTGTGAGTTGGAGAAGGAATTCAGAAGAGAAAATTCAAGCACACTCTCAGACTGAAGGACCTGGGTTTAAGATTCCCAAAGAGCACGATGCCCATTTGTCTTGTCACATAAGTCCACTGCATCCTGGATGCATCTGGTTTGATAACGTCTTCACTGGACTGATGCAGCCACAGGGAGGCAAAGATAAAGCTGGCCCCGTGAGTCAACCTCAGAATCTTGGAAACCTGGAAAGCTCAGAGCCAGCACCAAGTAACTCCAAGAGGAAACAAGGAGAATGAGTCATTTTTTCTTTGAATAAACCGCTACTCAACTTGAGAGACCACTAGGTATCTAGAGAAGACAGACTGCTGGGAGGGTAGATTGCATGGGGTGAGGATCACTCAGAAATGAAATAGAAGATAGAATCGTTGCCTTTGGTCATTTGTTATATGCCCTTTTTCAGTGCCTGTAAAGAAACAACAGTTCCTTTTAACTGTGTGGGTCAGCCATGGTAAATACATCTAAATCCCGTGATTAGAAATCAGTAAATCATAGAGGAATAGGGGAATGGAATTTTTATATGCTACCATATTCAAAGTCATACATTCCAGAGACTTGAGGACCCACACAGGCAATCAAAGTTAATAACGTAGCCCAGGAATTAGTAAAACGGAGTACATGTCATACCCATGGGGAGTAGCTGTTAATTAGCTCCAGGAAATGACCCCACAGCAAAGACCATCCTTCACCCTGTTGAAGGTTCATTGGCTAAGTCTGGCTATCAACTTGGTTTTTTATTATTAAAAAAAAAATACCAGTTATGCTAACACTGAGCAGGACACATGACATACGTTTTCACTGAAATTGAGCTCTTAGTTTGCAAGCTTTGAGTCCAACTACCATCCATTTACACATAAGAAAATGACAAAAGTGACTTACCTACGGCCTCCTCTCTGGTTGGACCAATACCTGACAGCATACGCATAGAGCCACATATACCATGAGTCAGTTCAACAGCTGTTCAAAGCACAGAGATGCCAAATAGCTAGATGTACTTGAGAGTCACACACAATCACACACACATGAACATTTATCACATAACATGTGTCCAGAGACTTTTCTAGATGCAGAAATACAAACAAAGAAGAGAATGAATATTAATGACTATTAACTGCCTAGGCACTCCAAGTATGTTTAAGTTTCCGTGGCAGCCCTGAGAAGTACGACTTACTCTCCCCATTGTATAGAAGTGAAAAGCAAGGTTCTATGTCATTTTCCCAAGGCCATGGGACAGTTACATGATAGAACTGGGGATTCAAGTGCAGCTCTGCTAATGCCAAGCACTCTGTTTCTTTTACAAGCAATGTTGCCTCTTCCTTGCACCTTCTTCTGTGAAATCTTAAGTATCTAGACATAGCCTCTTCCTTTGAGGAACTCACAATCTGTTGAGGGAGACAAACTTAGAAACAAACATCTCTCTGGGGAAAAACTCTATGCCAAGAACACAGAGAAACTATGGCATTTGGGGGGACCCATCCAGAACCAGGTCTGCAGGAAGCTTCTTACTCAGCTCAGTAGAGCTTCATTTGCTCTTTTCTGCAAGCCACAGTGAACCAAAGTGGAGGTGCCAAACCTACACACTGCGATCTCCAGAGAAAGTTCTGACTTCAAAATCAAACGCAGACCATGCAGTTCCTCAGAGAGTCTTTGATGTAAAATGCTGTAGGCTTGGCAGTAATAATGATCCCTTAGGCAGGTGCAGCAGGGAACCATATTCAACGCGCTATCATGCACAGTACCTTGTTTGATCTTCACATGCCCATGGTGAATTAAGCACTTTAGGGTTCTGATTCTTCCTTCAAACATGATGAAACTGAGGCTCAGAGAGAAACTGCTCAAGGTGGAGGAGAAGCCCCACTGAGATGTTCTGCTTTCTAGCCCTATGTTCTCTGTAGCATACTATGCTAAGTATCCAGGCATTTGGGGATGGAAGGGAAAGGAGGTTAGTGGCAAGAAACAGAAGGAAGGTTCCCACAGGAAGAATTAATTAACATGCTGCAGTGGAATTTGACTGCTGTTGGTGATATTTCTAGTCTCCTTCTTCACCTCCTGAGCTTTCACTTTTCTTTTGTCTTTTCTGTTTCAGTCATTTTCCATAAGCATTTGTCCCCTCCCATCCTTTTCCCCTGGCTTGCAGCAAAGACTGAGATTTTCAGAAAGAAGTAGAAACACAGCAGCCATAGAAGGCCAGTGATTGTTTATATCAGAGGTCACTGAAGGTAAGTACTATATAAATGATGCAAAGGTTTAAAAAAAATACAAGAGAGAATTATTAGTAAATAATTTAGGAGATGCCAAGATAGCTCAGTGGTTGAGCACTTGCCTCATAATCACAGGCTCAGGGTTCAACTTCTGGCCCCCGCCCATGCAAACCCACATGCTGAATGGTGGCGAAACTGGTAACTGCTCAGATGGTGAAGGTTCTCACCTCCCATGCTGAAGGCTTCTGGTTCAGTTCCCACCCCACGTGGCCCCACATCCACCTGTGTGGAAGGAAACCATGTCACAACTAATGATGTACAACTATGAAGACTACTCTGGGCCCTCCCTCCTTCTCTCTTTCTCTCTCTGTGTCTCTTCTCATCTTCTTGCAAAACCATCAAATAAATCTTTTAAAAATAATTTTAATGTCTATCCATGGTTGCTAAGAAAAAGCAGTCATCCTTCAGACATTTTACCACATTTTGTTGCTTTACCTTCAAGACACAGGAAAATATTCTACTAAGAATTCTGTCATCTATCATGCATTAGCATCTTCTTCAGCACAACCATCTTATCACCTTTATCTCCTAACTCCTGGATTCTCAAAAATGACATTGGAAAAGAAATAAATACATACATAGAAAATCAGTCCTCAACAAAATGGGACAGGCAGAAATACTGTACAAAAGAATAGTTGCCCAATTTCTATGACAGGGTTTGCCCTCCTGTCACAAAGAAAACTGCACACACCTCTGCCAGATCTACTCCTGTAGAACAGATGCCCTTAGAACAGATGACCCAACATCAGCCCTGGGACCAGAAACAGCCCCCGCACACTGAATGGCTTTGCTTGGCTCACAGGAAGCTGTATTTAACCACCAAACCAGATGTCAACAGTCAGAGTCTCGCGATTTCACATACAAGTTGTAGATTCCTGGCACTTCTAAAAAATAAAATAAATCTGGCAACATTAGCCCCACATTGCCATGTGGCAACAACTGGTAAGAAATGAACAGTGGCTGCCACCTTTATTTTTAAACGGGGCGTAGACGCTCTATTGCAGAGCAGTCCCTGCCTGGCTCACTTCACTCAGGCCTGACATGTACAGACCTCTAAGGCTGTGACACCTGCCAGAAAAGGCTCCCCCCACACTGGCAGTGGCAGCAAAATTTCTAAACATTTTGTATAGCGCGTGAGACTACAAATATGCTTAGTATGCAATCCCTACATAAGCCTTTTTATATACCAAATATACACAAAAGTTAGAACTAAAAATGTTCGGGGATGCCGATATAGCTCAGTGGTTGAGTACTTGCCTTACAATTGTGAGGTCTGGGGTTCAATTCCCAGCCCTGGCCCATGCAAACCCATGTGCTGAACTGCAGCATAACTGGTAACTATCTGGTTGGAATGGCTCACAGGTGAGGGTTCTTCCTTCTCATATAGGAGGTCCCCAGTTCAGTTCCAACCCTGTGTGACCCCATATCCACCTGTGTGGCATGAAACTATGTCACAACTAATGATGTACAACTATGGAGACTGCTCTGGGCCCTCCCCCTTTCTCTCTCTCTCTCTCTCACCTCTCAAACATAAAATAAATCTTAAAAAAAATCTTTTTGAAAGCTGAAAATCATAAAGCAAATATTTTAAGTTACATTAGCAATGTTAATTTCACTATTTATTAAGTGTAGAAAAAATGTTTGCTCTCTAATGTAGAATTTTTTGTATATGCACGATGATGAAATATGTTTAGTTGAAAATTTTGCTTTTAACTTTGTATCATTTCATATACTAACAAAATGATATTGTCAGGCCAATTCTTTGCAATTAAATCATTTACAATTACAGACTAGTAAAATTTTACTGTTTTTCACAGAGACAGAGAGAGACAGACAGAGAGAGGGGGGAGGGGCCAGATCAGTCTCCATAGTTGCACATCATTTGTTTTCAAAATAGTTTCATTCCACACAGGTGGGTGTGGGGGGGTGTGGGGGGGGGTGGCAGGATGGAAACAGCATGAGAACCAAACTGGGGGCCACACCCCAGTTCAGCACATGGGTCCATAAGGGTCAGGGCCGGGATTCAATCCTCAAACCTTGGGACAGCAAGGTGAGCTCTTAACTGGTTGAGCCATTCTGGCATCCCCCTACATTCTTGTTTTTGATAATAACTAATACAAATTTGAATATGTCAACACCAATCAATCGGTGTGCCCAATCCTGAGGCCCATGCCTGGTGACACAGGCAGGGGTGTAAGTCCCCTCACCACTCTCACATACTCACCAGAGACAATGAAATCAGGGCAGCTCAGACCCTTAGGGTACCATAGTTATGTCATCAACCAGAGCCAAGTTCAAACTCAGGCTCTGCCAATTTCTGGCTATGGGACCAGCTATTATCTGTTTCAGTCCATCTTTAATGTGGGGAAAAGGGTGGCTATAGCATTCTGATATTTAAATGCGATAATGTCTGCACCGTGATTGTTGATCTCAGATTTCAGAGCCCACGTTCAATACAGCAGGTAATTGTCACTAAGGAATGACTTCTTTGCAAAAGCCCAACTTCGTACTATTTTTGGAGAAAAGATAGTACCTTTATTAAGAAATGAGAACAGTCTGCATTTGGCTTCTCTTCCCGTTACTGAAGTATTATTTCACAGGCATTGATTTTTCCTGTGGTGTTGACTACAATTCACTGAGTAAAATGGTGATGGCTGAAAGAGAATTACAAATTAGAGCCTAATTAAACAGCAGGGATAGACTGATTGGCATTGGCCTGGGGTCCCAGACTAGAACTGTGGCCTTACTGCCTGAGAATAAATCTGGTGTCCAATCACCTTGAATGTTTGCTTTGATTAGGCAAATAGGTGCCACTCCACTACTACACTCCAAAATGCCAAATATAGTTTTCACTTATAACCCACCAACCATCAATTGAGCATTAGCTATGTATTAGCAATGTGCTCAGGTGTAGAATGTTGTGGGTCTGGTGAGGTAGAACATAAGTGGGCTTTATTGGTTTATATCTGCTGCAAATATTTTTTTTTTCATGGTCATGGAGCTTCTATTTTCAGATGGTTTGGGATTGAATTCATATATCTGTCCTTTCTTTACTGTGTGGCATTGGATTCTGCATTCTCATTATCCTCATTTTTTCTTTTATTATTATATTTTATTGTTAAATTTAATGGGGTGACATTGGTTGGTAACAATTAGATAGTTACCCAATGTACAACTCCACATCACATCACCCATGCATCGCATTATGTGCCCAGCTCACAGAATCAGGTCCCCCTCCAACACCATATATCTGGTGCCCACTCCCCCCACCCCCCACAACTCTCACTCCACCCTCCTCCCTCCTCTCCAGGTAAACATCAAACTATTGAGTGTGTCCATAATGCTGGTGCCCTCTCCCACCTCCCCTCCCTCTCTCCCTCCCCCCTCCTCCCCTTCCCTCAGGCAATA
>PVKE010025569.1:0-22955 GCA_004027555.1 Craseonycteris thonglongyai | reverse complement strand
ACACACACACATATATAAATTACAGAGAACAAAAATTTAATTATAATATAGATTCTTAGAATGTTAAATTTCATAAATGTTAAAACTGAGTTAGGTAGTATAATGGGATTATTTAAAGAAGGTCATAACCATTAGGCAACCAGTAGCTGATATTTAGTTTGAAAAAGATATGACAAAATCATCCTATAACCAAATATTTTAAATAACATTTATTAAGTGTGTACACACGTATATACGTTTTCTTTACTTTGTCCTTATAAAGTCATATGGCAATCTTCCCTCCATATACTTGGAAGATGTAAGTGTGCATGCATGTGCACACACATGCACAAAATACAAACATACCCTAATTAAAATGCATTATATATATATCCAAACATGCATGTAATATGAAAATCTTGATATTAATATTAAACATGCCAAATCAGAATTTTAAATTAAATTGTATACCTTAATTTAGTTCCTTGGAATTACTTTGGTATAACCTAATGCTGGATTAAAACTTAGTATATGTAAATAAACTTACAAATATCTGTACAAGGTGTGATCAAAACACATAGTAAAATGTTTAAATTAAAAAAAGTTATTATAGTAAAAGACACATTGCCATTAATCACCCTCAAAATACTCCTTCTCACTTCAAACACACTCATTCCATCATTCTTGCCACTTTCTGAAGCAGTTCTGGAAGTCCTCTTTCACGACTGTCTTCAGTTGTGCTGTCCTGGCTGTCTTGATGTCCTCAGTTGATTTAAAATATTTACGGTACCTCTCACAGTCATTTTGACTTTGGGGAAAAGCCAGAAGTTGCACGGTGCCAGAACTGGTGAATAAGGTGGATGAGGACACACCACAATGTTTTTATTTGACAGAAATTGCTGTACCAGAAATGATGTGTGACCTGAATCTATTCAGGACATAGAGGCATCCATGACAGAGCAACTAAAGACACGAAAGAGGACTTCCAGAACTGCTTCAGAAAAGTGACAAGAATGATGGGATAAGTGTGTTCAAAGTGAGAAGGAGGATTTTGAGGGTGATTACTGGCAATGTGTCTTCTGTAATAATTTTTTTAATTTTATGATAACACCTTGATTTCTCAAAGTTTGGATTTCATGAAGCTGAAGAAATCTGAACACTGTACTGATATAATGAGAAATTAAGAAATGTCTAGTTTTCAACAATTTATAATTAAATTAAAATATTTACATTTGATTCTTATAAAATTTTATATAATTAGAGGAAACTGTAGGCATGTAGATAAAGTTTTCTGTTTGAATATTCTTTAAATGTTTTAGTCAAAATGAAGAGGATAATGTAAGTGCTTAAGACTGATGGCAAATAAGTCTTCTTAGTAAACATGAGAGGAAATTCATATTTCTAAGAATAGAAGTACATATTTGAAATTCAAGTGCAAGATGAATGTTAAAATTCTAAGACCACTCTTTGAGGTATGACTGACATACAGAAAGCTGTACATATTTAACATATACAATTTGATGAGCTTGTTGATAAGTATACACCCATGAAAAAATAACCACAGTCTATGCCATAAATATATCCATCAACTTCAAATGTTTTCTCTTACTATTATTTAAATTTCTTGTGATAAAACCATTTAACTTATGATCAACCCTTTTAGCATGTTTTTAACTACCTGATATGGTATTGTTAAGTATAAGTATTATGTCGTACACCAGGCATATCCAACCTGTGGCTATGAAGGGCTTTGAACGCAACCCAATACAAATTCTTAAAACGTTATGAGATTTTTCTGCAACCATTTTTTTTAGCTCATCAGCTATTGTTAGTGTTAATGTATTTTATGTGTGGCTCAAGACAATTCTCCCAATGTAGACCAGGGAGGCCAAAAGTTTGAACACAGCTGCTGTATACTAAGTACAGTATCTAGAACTCATTCTTCTTTTAAAACTGAAGCTTTGTAGCACCTGACTAACACTTTTCTATTTTTCCCAGGCCCTAGCACCCTCCGTTTTTCTTTGCTTCTATGATTTCGGCTATTTTGGATTTCTCATATAAGTGGTATTATGTAAGATTTTTCATTCTGTGTCTGGTTTATTACACTCAGCCTACTGTTCTCTAGATGGTCACAAATGGCACAACTTACTTATTTTTTTTAAGACTGAGTACTGTTCCCATGTATGTATCTCCTATATTTTTATTTCCTTTAATATATTAATCAGGGAACATTTATCGGATGCTTTCATGTCTTGGCTACTAAGAATAATGCTGCGCTGAAAATTGGAATGTAGATATCTCTTTAAGCTCCTGATTTCAATTCCTTTAAATATGTACCCAGATATGGGATCGCTGGATCATATGGTAGCTCTATTTTGAATTTTTTGAGCAATCACCATACTGTTTTCCATAGTTGCTGCACCAATTTACATTTCCACAAATTAGTGTACATGATTCCCCTTATCTCCAAACAACCTTGTCAACACTTATGTTAATAAAAAAAATTTATAATGGCTATCCTAAGAGGTATAAGGTGTTATTTCATGGTGGTTTTGATTGATATTTCCCTGATGATTAGTGATGCTAAGAACTCTTTATATATCTGTTGGCTATTTGAATGTATTTTTTGAAGAAATGTGTATTCAGGTCCAGTGCCCATTTATTAATTAAATTACTTGGCTTATATATATATATATATGTGTGTGTGTGTATATATATATATATATATATATATATTTTTTTTTAATTTTGGCTATGAGTTTCTTTTATATTTTGTATATGTTTATCAGATATATGGTTTGAAATTATTTTCTTTCACTCCACTGGTTGCCCTTTTATTTTGTTGATGGATTTTCTTTGCTGTTCAGAAACTTTTTACTTTGATGTTATTCCAGTTGTCGTCTATTTTTGCTTTTGTTTCCCATACTTTGGGTGTCATGTGTTGAGTTTTTAATTACTCTAAATAGACATACCTAAAAGTAGACGCCAGCATTAAAGGAAATAAGAAAAGAAAGAGAAGAAAATGTTGGCATTAAATAGGAAAATAGAAATAAATGAAAGAGAAAATGTCAGTTGCAAGGTAGAAGTAATGTAACAGTAATAAATGTTCTTGTTGCAGAAGCAAAGAGATATATGCTCCGGAAAGAGCTGCATACGTTGAAGGTTTTGTAACCATTTGGTGGTAGGTAGGAGAGAGTAGGCGGCTCTCCAGGTTTCTCTGTGATAGAGTCGTAGAGGTGGGATATTTTTGAAATCTGAGAAAATTCCCTTCTTAACTGTACTGTTCATACTGTTAATCTTCTAAAGGAATCCAACTGTTATTTCTCTTCCTGCCAACACACTTAATTATTATTGGATAGTGCAAAACAATGATAAAATCTGAACAAAACAGATGGCTCAGCATTGCTAGGAAACTTACGTTTCTACCATACATTTTTATAAGATACAGAAGAAAATCCAATTTTGTTGAAAATATCCAAGACCAAAGAGTGTATTTTTATGGTAACTTATATACATTGTAGTGATTAAAGTACTCTAACATCATTTCATATTTCTTCAATGATACTTTTCTAAATACTTTAAAAATGCATAAAGGATGTACAAATCATTCTTAAAAACAATTGCATTTTCTTAAGTAGAGCCAACTTCACTAGATAATGCTCCTTTGTATATTTGCAAACCACTTTTGAAAACCAACCTGTTAGCTGAAGCTTTAATGAACTCAAATTGGACTTTAAAATTGCTGGGTTCATTGGATTTATTGAATGTATTTGCCATGAATTTATAATACATTACTTGAAATATTCAGTGAAAATAATTACTGTGCTCATGCTCCTTTCTAGGCAATATGTTCTACAAGTAATATATAAATTGATGAGAAAGAAACCATGTTCATTGGAGAATTTGCACTTGTTGGAGGGAGTCTGACATATATATTAACAATGTAATTCATTTTAATTATTAGGTAAGCATGAAGTTAATGGTAAGACTCAGGGAGCATAAACATTGGTATGCTAAATTCAAAACAATGGGACCAGCAAAGACTTCCACGTATGTGTTTTGAAATTTTATGTAATGTACAGAGTTTTTATCAAGGCAAATATAGGTGGAAAATAAATTCAAGAATGTGAGCCAAGCATTAAAAAAATCACTACTACATTATAATGTGTGGTATAGGCATCCAGGTACAATTTGTAATATTCAAATAACAGAAAGTTGAGATATATAGCTGAAGAGCTAAGTGGTGTTGAGTCATGTTGGGGCCTTGATTGACATGTATTCTAAATGTTAAATTTTATTTCTGCTAATAATAGAGAGCAATAAACATATATCAAGAAGCTAAGAAGCCATCTGGCCATAATACTAAAGAAGACTTTAAGGGAGATGGCACTGAAATCAGAATAGATTGATCAAATGTATGTCAGTAGTAATATATATGTACTTGGAAGATCAATAATCAAACAAATAAATGGAAGCATATTGTATACATATATACGGGCTAAAACATTGTTAACAAAATTAAATCATATATTATAATTTTTATTTTAAAACATGTTTGGTTTTTTTTAAGTGTTTTTGAGAGAGAGAGAGAGAGAGAGAGAGAGATACAGAAAGAGAACTGAACTGGGGGAACTCCCCAGTTCAGCATATGGGTCCTCACGGGCCAGGGCCGGGACTCGATCCTTGGTCCCCGGCGCTGCAAAGTGAGCACTTAACCCACTGAGCCATCCGGGCTTCCCCAAAACATGTTATTTTTTAAAGGGATTAAACACAAACAAATGTATTCAGTTTTTCAGATGAGGAATCTAAAATTCAAAAGTTGGTGAACTTTTTGAGGACACAGGAAATAAAGTCAGATTCTTCATGCCCCAAACAATTTGTTTTCCACACTGCTATTTTCTTCATTAAATTATAAAAACAATAACTTAACTTGTGTCTATACAGGAAACATGTTTTCTCTTGTAAATTTGTAGTAGTCATTTTAAATCCTTTTTATGTATTTAGAGTGAAGTTTTAAATCGTTTCATCTGTTCAAACACATCATTAGATTGATAGGTAGGAGTTTTACATTTAATAAAATAAGCCATCTGTATAATATCTTTTAATTACTTTTAAAAGCATATGATAGCCTTTATTCTAAAATTAACTTTAATAGTATAACAATTGAATCATTTTTAGACAAATGATATTATCAGAATTTTTCTACAGTTATTTGAAACCTTTGCAATACAAGTAGTATATATATTACTTAAAATGTGTTGGTATGTTTGCTCCTAAAAAATACACAAGACTGATAAATGTATTTTAATTTACTTTTGAAAACATTTATGATTCTATTTAGCTCCATTTATGTTTAAACAATAAGGAATACTAAGGGTGGAAATACATTAATTTTATTAATTATTTTAGATCTTAGTATAAAGCTTTCACACACATTTTTAATGAAATTACTATGTACTCATATTTTAGAAAAATAGTGTTGAATTCATCATACACCTTATTTCAAAACATGGTTTTTCATCTATTTTATTTTATCCTTTATTTTTTTCTTCCTTTCTGTGGGCATTTCCCACAGAAAATCACTCTAATGCGTTTATTGACATTGCTCATTATCCTTGAATATTTTAGTTCATACACTGGACCAGTGTTAAAACAATATGTACATATTGATTTGTAATGCTTCTTTGATTACATACTATATTCTCATATAACGGTGCTCTGATGTCTATTTTTCTATTTTTATACAGTAGAACCTGTCTGCCTATATTATCATTCATTCATTCTTTCATTTATTCATTCACTTGTTTATTTATTGTCTTACATTTCAAACATGTTAGCATGAGTTGGTATCATTTTTTAACATCTGTAAAAAATTTTCCTACTTCACTTTTTAAAATTTCTTATTTCCATAGACATTTGTGAACTTTCCTTAAGAATCAGTTTATAAAATCTCTTTAATAAAAAAACCATTACATACTAATTAAAGTGAAATTGAATTTCTAGATTGCTTTGAGAAGACTTGGCATTTTGCCATTTAATTCATGCCATAAAATTTATATTGTCCTTCTAAATTTTTATCCACACTTTAAAATTTTTTTCATATACACTCTGTATCTTTAAATAATTACATATCAAGAAACATTGCATTTATAAATGTAAAGGATAATACATTTAAGTTTTTGTCCACATATCAATCATAAATAAGTTCAAATTTTTAATTATATCATTTTAATGTACTATATTATGGAATATTTTGAGTATCTTATCTACAATATTTCTTTTTATTAGTTAATATATGCCTTATATATCTTTTTTCTTTCATCTTATTACTTTAAACTTTTAATGAAATCCTTATATTTAAACTTATGTTTTTGGGGATAACTGACTTTTTGTTGTTGTTCTGAGTAAACTGGTTTTATTTTTTCCCCTCCACATTTGTTTACTTCCCTATATCTTTTCTTTCTTTCTAGATCTAAATTTATTTGAAATATTTTATCAAGGGATTTAATCATCTATCTGAGAGTCTTTCTTCTAAATTTATACTTTTTTCAGTTACATTTCTGGAAATAATTATATAAAAACTCATTTATGCTATCTTACCTTGTTTTCCACTGATCCTATTTTACATGTTGTTTTATTCTTACTTAACCTCACTTTTTAGATTATAATTGATATTTTATCCATTATATTTTACTCTTTGGGCAGCTACTCCTATTATATTTCTATCATATTACTACCCATATTTGTGTCCACCCCCTCTTTTTAAAAAAATATCTCTAATTAACTTGTACATTACCACCCAAAAACACAAATTAAAATGACTTTCATTGCCTTCTGCCCTTTCCCTCTCCTTTCTCTTCCATTTTAGTCAAATATCAATAGTTAGGATAAAAAGATGTAGATGAATTCATTATCAATCATTTAGTCAAGTAGTTATTATTCCTCTTTGCTTCCCATACATCTGCTAAAACATTGTTTCAGTGTTTAATCAGAAAAGCAGAAGCCTATTATCATGCTTTAAACAAATGTGTGTAAAAGTGGAAATTGGGTACAAATGTGATCAAAGTGCAGGCAGGAAATAAACAAGTTTCTGAAGTAATTGCAGGAGCAGTGATTATTTAGGAAAATTATATTACTGCATTTCCTATATGTCTAGGCAGTGGAAACTACTGAAGCACTCAAGATTGTTAGTGTGTTTGTAACCAAGCTGCATGTGTGAGCTATAACCCAGGAGCCTGGCAAGAAATTCTGAGAAATGTAGTTAATAACTTCTTACCCTGGCGATCTAGAGCAGACTGAAAGTACAAGTCTGGCACTGAGACGAGTTACCTTTTGGCTCAGGTTTATTCTTCAAGATGATCTTTGTATGGTGAATATTCTGAAGACTTGAATGTTTTAAGATTATGTTTATTTTTCCAGTGCAGACTCACAGCATTTTGCTAGGTATAAAATGTTGTTCTAAACAGCTTTTTCTTTAACATTCTGGAAATATTAACCCATTTGCTTAACCTTTCAGAGTTGCTGTTAACCAATTTGGTGCCAGTATCCTTCTGTCCCTTTGTGGATTTTGTTTCTCTGTGGAAAGTACAACATTTTTTGTATTCTGATGCCATGCAGTTTCTCTGTAATGTGTTTAGATTTCTTTTTCTTCCCTCTTGTATCCTTTTGGTTACTTTGTGTTATCTTTTAATCTGAGACATCACATTTTTACTTACTTTTAAACAAACCTAAAGCATTAACTTCAAATTATTCTGCATTTTTAAAATTTAAATTGTGGTAAGAACACTTAGCATGAGATTTACCCTCAACAGATTCTTAAGTGTACAATACAGTATTATTAACAATAGGCACAACATTGTACAACAGATCTCTAGAACTTATACTTCTTGTATAAGTGAAACTTTATTCCTGTTGAACATCAAATCCCCCTTTCCCCCTACTGTTAGCTCCTAGCAAAAGTGATTCTAATCTCTCTTTCTATGAGTTTCACTATTTGGATACTTCATAGAAGTGGAATCGAGCAGTATCTTTGCTTCTGTAATTTTTTATTTTGATTCACTCCTCTTGGACTGGTATTATATTAGTTGGTGGCATTTTTGCACCTACGTACTAAATCTGCTCAATTTTTTCTTATTTTGCATCATTTTTACCTTTCTGAAAATGTCTGGTTGAATTCCTTGCAGGTTGGTGATTTATTCCTTAGTAGAATCCATTTTACCACTGAACACATATTGGTGTTTTTTGTCATTGTGGTGGTAGCTGCTATTTACCTACTATGTGTGTTATACCCTATATTTTCAGCTGCTCTTTTCTTTTTTACTGCTGTTCATTCCAGCCTTACTTTCTCAGTGTGTTTTTTTCCCCACTTAATGCTGTTTATTGGGCTCATCAAAATTATTTTTCTATCAAGACCACTTAATTCTGCTTATCCTTGTGTTTTTATCACATTTTATGCTTTGTCTATTCTATAACAATTGTGCTCTTCATATATTTTTCTGTTCCTTCTCATTTTTTTTATATTGAGACCATATGCTTCTTTGACTCAGTGTTATTTGCCTAAGATATGACATCTCAGTTTCTAAACTTTACATCGTCTACTGAGTTTAAGGAGAAGAGAGTAACTAGAAAACATATACCTTGTGGTCAAGAGCCACTAATGTTAAAATCAGGACTCACCAAGACCCTGCTTTCATGGACTCAAATCAATCAAGCCTTTGGGAAATCATCTCTCTATCACTAATTTAATGACTTTTCTTTTCCAAGCGCTGCTTCTTGGAAAGGTTGGGAGGGGGATTTTACACATGACTCCATGACAATAACACTTGTCATATGTTCCCACACTCACCACTCTCACATGTATACTTGTATGTGTAAGGGTATATCTAACATTAACTGCTCCATAATGGAGACAGAGAATACAATGCTATCCTTTCATTTTCTATATTACAATCCCCATTATCAGATAGTATGTCTACTACTTGAGTTACCTTTGTTATATTTCTTCAACTTATATGTATAACTTTGAAATATAGGAGGCCAGAGCTAAAAATGCAACAGGGAAGCAAATAAGCAAAAACAAAAACAAAACATAAAACACCAAACCAAAAAGTTAAGTAAAAGCCTCATTACTGTCCAGTTTTGAGAATGGATTGTTTAATCTTTTAATATTTATTTTTATTGCTCTAATTCCCCGTGATTCCTAAACACCAGGTTCATTCAAATTTCTTTTTAATTTAAATTCAAACTGGGTGAGCTCTGTCATACAAGTCTGTTTAAAAATTACGTGTTCTCTCTTAAAATGAGTTCGGGCTCCGTTTAGCTGGCTCGATGTCTTATTACTAACTTAAAATTGTTAAAGATGATTTTTATCTTGTGCTTCCTTAATCTCCCCACCCTAGGGACTTCTTTTATTAAAAGCAAATGAACTGGTGTTGCATTTAAGAACCACGTGCATACACTTTAGCTTGTTCATGGCATGTGTAAGTACATAGGAGAATGATGGCTGTGATACTCATTCTTGAACCAAGAAGAAAAGCAAAACAAAAGGTGGACTAGAGCAATAGACTCTTTTTGATATATTTAGAGGGAAAGCACACATAAGGGAACTTCCCCTTCGTTCTTACTGGTGGGGTTCTTCAGTGTGATGAATGTCTCGGATTCCAGGCGCTATTATGGCGTGTAGCATAGGACCGCTCAGATCAGCAATGCAGGCCATGCAGTGTATTTTCAATTGGCATTGCAGGGAAATTGAGCGCTTCCTTCTTA
Source organism: Craseonycteris thonglongyai (assembly GCA_004027555.1). Classification (NCBI taxonomy): domain Eukaryota; kingdom Metazoa; phylum Chordata; class Mammalia; order Chiroptera; family Craseonycteridae; genus Craseonycteris; species Craseonycteris thonglongyai. The sequence continues at coordinate 13,211 of PVKE010025569.1, read as the reverse complement.
TATATCATGTATAGACTGATGCTGTAACTCCACAAAACATAGTCAGAATGGAAAGTGGTGTGCATGTTCACGTGTGTACCTGTGCATGTGTGTGAATGCTTAACGATGGATAGTTCTAAGAAGTTGCCAAAAGTGACAATTCAAGTCCTGAAATCTGTTCTATGTCTCCCTTCTACCTCAAAAAAAAAAACAAAAAACAACTTATTTTTTTATTAGTATATTGATAATAAAAATATGCAGGACAGATGTTAAAACAAATTTTCACACTTGAATTTGTAAGACACCACTGCATTACAAATATATAATATTTCAAATATTCTGGCTATTGTCTAGGGTCCCCGTTTAGCAGATAAAAAAAAACAAGGTGCACAATTAAATTTGAATTTTAGATTAATAATGAGTAAGTTATAGTATACATATGTCCCAAATCTTGCATGGGAATAATTATGTTATAAAAATATTCTTTTAACTGGAACTCAAATTTAACTGAGAATCTTATTATAGTTTGCAACCCTAATATAGTCTACCTCTATCTCATTCTCATAAAAAATCTTTTTGAGGAAAATATGAATTTCCTTGTTCATGTATGATTGCGGAACAAATAGTTAGAGCGATTAAATAAATCCTTGACAGTGGGAAAGCTGATTTTTTCCCTCTGCTTCTTTATTTCAGTCAAGTCAAGCAGTGAACAATGTTCCGTATAAAGGTCAATTGGCAACTATACCATCTGCTCTGGGTCCCTAGAATAAATCTCCTGCTGGGGTCCTGATACACAGGAGCACATGTTGTTTTCACAAAGACCAAAATCGTATATTTTATTTTTGCTTGTTCCCTGCCGTGGATGCATCAGGAAGAGCTTGGTGGCTGATTCCTGGACCCTCATTATGCTGATTGCAGCCAGTGCCAGGAGTACAGATACTAGTAGGTTAAAAGAACGTGATGTGAAATGCTGGAATCGATGTGTCGAGTATCGAGCTGTAATAACACCCACATTACATCTATCAGATCTGTTTAGCTACGCCCCATGCAAGGGGTGGCTGTTGGGGTCTCTCAGCTACACCCTTCCCTAGAGAACTGTCCTAGAGAGACAAAAATGCCTGGAAGGTTGTCGGCCTCCTGGTCACCCCCAGCTAGCCAAAGTCAATGCATAATTGATAATAGGTTGGTTGCAAAATATCTCACAATGAAATAACCCTGTGAAGCAATTGGTCTCCCTGTGAACTGAGTCTGGGTCTGAATTCGAGGTAAAACCGTTCATTTACTTAATTTTCTCCTGCGGTGTTTTCACAGAATTTACCAACACACGGTCTCAGTAAATAACTTACAGGTAAAGCTCCATCTCAAATTCTGTTGCTAATAATCTTATACCAAGACACTATCCTATCGTCATTAAAACAAACCAAAACAAAACTATTTAGACAATCAAATGGGAGGGTCAAAGGATTCTCTGTTGAATAGAAATCCATATGAGAAAAATTAATAACAATTATACTTCCTTGCTCCTCATGGCACAATAAAGCAGGTTTTTGGCCCAGAAGAATAATACCAAAAATATTACCACTGTGATTGACCTGGTGGCCTGAGAGAAGCTGAGTTAAGAAGGAATAGTTATATAAAGGCTCAAAAACAAAGCTATACTTTTTATTGCCTTAAGCCATTTCTTCCTTTGTAGTGTTTTACTGAAGAGAACAGCCCTAAACTCTCAACTCCGGTTGGCATCTGCTGGGTTCTGTGTTGACAGAATTCTTTTAAGTGAGATATCATAGTGATATCATGTTATTATTTTCAATCCAAGGGTAGGATAAACCACGATCACAGAGTTATATGTTACATGTGAAAATAATTTACTGCAATAACATGTAGATACTTATAAGTACTGATTTCTCAAAAGGTAGAATAAGGATAACATGTAGCATATGGCAAGGTCAGAGACATGAACACACTGTCCCTGATGTTACATGACAAACAAGGACTCCAAATAAAAGGATGCGGTGAGGACAATTCCCACTCAAATCCTAATGAAAAAGGAGGTACTGTTTCCTATGATGAGATAAACTTATAGAAACTATTTTGGGAGGATATAACAAGGTCCTTATCTGAAAGAAGTGGAGGGAAAATGCTACAGTATCTTTACATTAGAATTTAGAAAAATGAGGGTCAAAATTATGAGATAAATTTAAACACTTCCATATATAAGATGCTGATAAGTAAGTTTGTATAAAAGATTTAATAAGGCCTCAAATGTAAAATTGCTTATCATTTTGATATTAATGAGTCTCGTTATAATCATTTTATGAAAATTTATGGTTGACTGTTTAGTCACATTGTATATTAAGTTACATATTTATTATTCTCAAAACATCTACATCCACATAAATAAATAACATATTTTAGTGCTCACTTTTTAATAATTTAATCTGGCACCCTCTGACAGAAAGATTTAAACTATTACAAGCCATTTTAACATATTTGAAGTATCTTACACTTTGGCGAAAAGTAATGTTTATAACTTTTAAAATATGCAAGATACAGATATAACTTAGTCTATTTTCAGATTATTATTATTATGTTTGCCTATAAGTACAAAACCCTATGATGAGATAACATATTAAAAAGAGGGTTATTTTGGTTGTTGTTTTTGTTTTTGTTTTGTTTTGTTTTTACAGTTAGATCCAAAGCATTCAGAACATAATAATTTTCTAGATTTTTATGTTTCTACAGAAATATACAAGTTTTAAAATATACAAGTTTTAAAAAGTTACTAACTTCTTAATTGGGTAAATGGGACATATGAATGGGACTAGAACTCACACCCAACAACTCTCTTTAATCGATACTTTCTAACAAGAAAGCCTGGAACTAAATTAAATCCTAAAAATCAACTGACATTTTTTCCCACCCATTTTTATTCAAGGCACCAAATCTGCCTAAGAGAGTACTGCAATATACAAGAAAAATAAAAACCAGAGAAAAGTCATAGAACCTTGAAGGAAACAGCTATAAAAGATAAAATGACAGCTGTGCTCAGAGAACACGTGCACGCTCCATAATAGATAACTACATTCTGAATTATGTCTCTACGTTTACTGTGATAGGCTGCTACATGTCTTTGGCTGCTGTTTCTTAAAGTTTATTCTTAGGCAGAAATCTGTGCACCTCTGGAAACTGGAAACTCAGCAAGGCAATTCACTTGTGACAATAGAACTGAACACAACATAATGCCAATAGCCTCTTTGCCAATTCCTGCCTGCAAACAACAAACCCACTTTGGCTAGACCTTCACAAACTTGGACTAGTGAGACATAGAGAACCTCAGTAAGACCAAGCCATCGGTCTTTTTAGACAATCAGCAGAGGTTAGAATACCAGAAATAGTTGTTCCATTCCTCCCAGACAACGGTTAGCCCTCAATTTCCCTCTCCCCCGACAGACACATTGCTGGTCTTTATTGGTTGTGGAGAAAAATGATAGGTTTAGGGTCGGGATTCTATGTGACACACTGCTTGTTTATGTCCTATAAGTCATGCAAGACAATAACTATGGGGCTACCAAGACGAAATCTTCTTCCTAAGAGATTCTCCAGTACAAGAAAAAACCTGTGATCATTTAACAACAGATAAAATCAACCAGAACTTGCCCCAGCAGACCTCGATCAAGACCCAGGATAAGACCGAAGAGACTGTTCTACTGTATCAGAACCATTTTCCTTTTAGTTTCTCTTGGTAACAACATTCACTTTCAGCCTTCAATAGTATTAGGTAAATAAATGTTTTGTTTTTTTTTCTTTTATTATAATTTTTAATTACCTCTTCAAAATACAGAAAGTCCTAGTTTGTCTTTGAGAATTTTTTTTTCTTTTTTTTTTGAGGGGGGGGGCAGGGGGTGGTGAATGGCACGTATTCAATCACATTTGTGTGAACTACTCCCATAATACAAAAATAAACAATAAACTGCAGAAATACTGTGCTCCCGCCTGAAGGAGCCCAAATTCCAAATCTCCTCCTTGGTTCAGACTACAGCTTCAGTCTTCAAATAAGATTTATGACTCCACCTGGGAGTTGCATTACTGGGCAGTGAAAGAACTTTCCTTAGGAAGGGGAACATGTATCTAAGTCACCACAGAGTTCTGACAGAATTTCTTCTAGAGAGGATGGCAAGATTGAGAGTTACCTTAAATCCCCTTAAGACTCTTTTGATGGGAACCAGTGAAGCAAGTTTAAGGTAATGTCACTTTGTGCTGCTTTTATCAGTCCCATCTAAGATGAATTTCACCTTCTAAGCTGCAGCATAGCCGCGTTTCTAGTGATCGCGCAACAAATCATCCCCAATGGAAAGTTGTTTGTATTTCTTTGCCAACACTAATTGTTTCTCTGGTATTATGAGATTTAGATAAGCTATAATCCTCTCAGTATGACTTAAATAATTTTATAAAAAGAAACAAATTTCAAAGGACCTAGATCACCTGATTTTTCACGTATTCTGCCTCCAAAAGGCTAAGCTGTTTAAATATGAATTCTGCACCTCCCTTCATACAGCAAATTCAGAAAATTTCACGTTGTGTGCTACTACTGACTTCTCCCTGAATAGGCTTCACGTTAATTACTTGCTTTAAATAAAAGTTCGGAGGTGCTGTCTTAGAAATAAAACCCATAAGAAGAGACAATCCTTTTATCTTTTTCTGCAATTATTTCCTTTTGTCACGTATCCTTCTAATTCTGTTCTTTTGTGCTTTTTAACTGGCTGTGACAATGGTGCAGAATGTTAAAATGGTGTATCTTCTTTCAATGTCACATAATAATAACCTTCTCTGGTAATGATCAACATAGAGGCTAAATATTAACTGTTTTCAAATTTTTCTTTTTGACTTTGCTGGCAGTAATCTAGTAAGATATCATTGTAAAAGTCTCTTTTCATATTCATGCACACAATTATATGAATATACAAAACTCCTCATGCTCCTAATATTGAACAACAAATAATATGGAAAGAGTCTTACCTTGGATTTCATCCGTATCTATTCTGAAGTGTGTGGTTATTTCAAAGTAATGTATTTTCTTCTGTCTGATATATCTAGCTCAATTTCAAAATCTTTAACAATGGCTAAATGTAGTTGAATAAGTAATATATAGTGCATTAACCTTCACAGTAAATGTTCTAGTTTTGTGAGTTTCTATAATGGTCTTTTTCAAACACTGAAGATTTCTGCCTAACAATTATTTCCATTTACACTCATTTAAATGTATGCTTCCTGTTCCTCTTTTGTTAAAATGGAGTACCTTAACCCCTCTCCTCAGTATATTTGTGTTAGGACTTTTTTTTTCTTTCTTTTTTAATAATTTTTAACAATAATATAACCAGTCTTAAGGTACTTCTCAAAAATGAACAAGTATCACAACATATGTTAATAACTGTTTTTTCAAATAGTAAAAGATTTGCTCTCCATACTGCATTTTTCAACCATAACTTAGACTTTGCAGAAGGATTTTACTAAAACTTCAGTGGCAGATACAGAGGATAGGGTTATAATACACTTAATAAATCAAATGTAATTTTCAATACAGATTAAGTCATTCTCTATTTCTCCATGCATATGCTAAAAGACTCTTGGTAACCAACTGCTTCATCTCCCTCTGAGGTATTTTTGTTTTGTTTTGTTTTCATTAGCCTCCTCAGACTAATATTAGACTTTCTGTCTTTTGGAACTCCCTCTCTCATAGATTTTCAGCAAAAGTTTCATAGCTTGCTTCACAAATCAGGATTCTGTGGTACCAGTGACCAATATTCAACTCTACCTAGTAAAAACAAAAGGGAACTCAATTGGCTCAGAGGACTTGGAAATTCAGGAAATAGACCTGTGTCCAGGGACAAAGAGAACCTTCAGTTCAAAAGATGTAATTTCTCACCTTAGTTCTGTTTTTGGCTTCACTGGTCTGGTTCTTTTGTGTAAGAAAAGGATAACCCACTGTTGTCAGAAAATACTGTCATGGGCAAGATGGACAATAAGCCAAAGCAGTTTGTATTTATACACTTTAATATTTAGCACTGTGATAACACATTAGTAACCTGTATGGACAGCAATTCTATGTTAAATATTGTAAATATTTTATATAAAAACACCACATGTTAATTTGTTTTGAAAACTCAGCTTACATTTTGAGAGGTTTCCTTGGTGATAGGAAGTTGTACTCCTATTTCTTTATTTTTCTTAATATTTTCAATAGCATTAATTTGAAAAAAATGAGTACTTAAATTTTTTATGACTCTATACAGTAATTATGGTCATTAAAACATCCCCTCATATGCATATGAACGTGTATAAATGGCTTGTTTTATAGAAAATAGAGAGATGCAACACAATTTCTCTTTCTGCTTTTTATAATGACCATCATTTCCCTAAATTTTTATTAATGTGGTATAGAAGCATTAATATCTCTTCATTTCTTGCATGCAATTATATTAATTATATGAATTTTAATGCATATGCATTAAACTCATATAATTAAAATTCATATGCATCAAGTTCATATAATGCATATGAATTTAATGCATATGAATAAAGATTTGTATGCATTATATGAATTTAATGCATATGAATTAAAATTCACATTAAAATTTATATGCATTAAATATATGCAATAAAATGCATTATATAAATTTAATGCATATAAATTACATAAATTTTATTCCTTTTTTTTCTTTCTTTTCTTTTCTGATGGAAAGCAGAATATGGCTTACCATTTTTGAACCTATATAACATTGAATAATTATGACATATGATAATAATAATAATATAAATAGGTTAGCGGAAATCATGACAGATGAATAGATTTTCTAGCATCTAACATAATTCTACTAAAAGTCAGGGTAAATGCTTACTTTTTTCCTTTAATTACCAATTTTCTCCAAAAGCATGTAGTGTCATAAATATGTCACATGGTATAAAAATGAGTCATTTAAAAAATTTTTTGGTCTCACTATAAATTCTTTGACATATTCATTTAATTTTTTTAATGAATTAGAATCATTTCATGCTCTAATGTGACTGTTGTGAATACTGCAATGCTTACTTCTGAGCCTTTTGAAAACTTATTTAGTCTCTCACTACAAGACCCTTGTCTTCTCACAGAGAAGTGCGAATGGCTTACCTATAACTTTCATGATGTAGAACTTGTCTACACCATTTTTAACCTTGGAACTTTTATTGGAAAATTACATTATAAACCAACATCTGAAAACTAAATTTATTAATCAATACTGGAATATTTTTGCTTCTAACCTTATTAATAAAAACAGTTTAGGAAAATATACATATTAATAAATTCATACGGGAAGCCGGGATGGCTCAGTGGATTAAGCACTCACTTTGCAGCCCCAGCGACCGAGGATCGAATCCCAGCCCCGGACCGTGTGAACCCATATGCTGAACTGGGGAGTGTCCCCAGTTCGGTTCTCACCGGGGTGAGACCCCACCCCAGTTTCTTTGCCCTGTGCAGCCCCGCGCCCTCCTGTGGAATGAAACTATGTGGAAAAAGCAATGATGTGCAACTATGAAGACTGCTCTGGGCCTCCCCCTTCTCTCTGTCTCTGTCTCTCTCTCTCTGTCAAAAACAATAAAAATAAATCTTTTAAAATAAATTCATAGATAGATAGATACATTGATTGATATACAAAATAATTTAAAATTAAATGCAGGATGCTTAAATTATTTGATTTATTATTTGCAATCTTTTCATGGTTTGATATCAGGGAAATGCTGTACTTTATAAATTCTACAGGGAGCATAGATTTCATTGAGTTCATGAACAATTATTAAACAAATAAATATACAAATATTAATAACAAGACAGTTTTCAATTTAAAAAATTATCAGGCACACACACACACACACACACACACACACACATTATTTCCTTGCAGCTGTAAAACTGTTTGATACCCCACGCTAATCTCACCACATCACAAGGAAGTGTCTCGGAAATCTGAGACCTGAAGGAATGATTTTGGTAAAGCTTCCTTGAAGGGGGCGTCTCGGAAAGTCGAGACCAGATGGAATGGTATCGGTTGTTCTCACTTATCATGTGCTTTCTAAACAATGATTCTATCCCCTGGGGTTGTGCGTGTGTATGAAGGCATAGTACCTGTTGGAACACAATGGGGACTTTCGGGGAAAATGGTTGCCAGGCACACAGACCTTGAGATTAAAGTTTAATTTCCTTATACAATAGCTAATAAAAGCTATGCGTTGGCCCAATTCGGGGTTCAGTCCTTAAGGCTCAGTCCTGGAGGCTTCAGTCCCTTGGCCCTGCTTTTGATCTATTCTTGACTACTGTCTTTCTTAACCCTGAGTCACCCTCCCTGCATCCCACAGCTCTTGTCATGGGGGACGCGACACACAACAAAGAAAACAGGGAAAGTGTGCCTATACAGAGAAATATAAGGCAGATAACAGAAACTGCCTTCAGGGTGGCCCAAATGTGCTACTTAGCAAAACAAACAAACAAACAAACCTCTAAAGGGCCATAATAAAAAATATTTAAAAATTTGAAGGCTGGAAACTTCCAAATCTGATATAAAATTTAATTTACCGGTCCAAGAAGCTGAAATGACTTCAAGTAGAATGTACATAAATATATCACAAGCAGACACATCCTAGTTGAAAGACAAAGGAAAGAGAAAATCTTAAAAGCAGCAAAAGGATTAGATGAGGAACCAAAATTGGTAAATATAAGTAACATTAATAGACTTACTAATGTCATCCATCATCATTCATAAAGTACTTAAATTATAATTAATATATTAATAATAGCAGACTATTGATAAATGATGATTTCTATATTTTTATGGATATAAGATACAGTAAGAGTGTTTTGCTCTAAAGCCACTTGAAAAGATTTGTATGTTTTTTCTGTATAAGGTTAGATTACCAATTTAAATACATAAACTAGATGTCAAATTTTATTGCCCATCACTAAACAGAATCCTTTTTATGTCACCCTCTAGAGCATTTAACCTAGAAAATAGTCTAAGTATTCAAAATACGTTTTCTTTAAAAGATGCAATGATATGAAATTAAAGAAGCTAGTCAAGGACTCTGTCATACTCATTTATTGATTACAGTTTATTATGTTTATTAAATGATTTCTGATATAATAGAAAAGTAAATTCAGACCAATTGCATTTACTGCTACTGCTACTGTTCCTTTTGTAAAAGAGCTGTTTAGTCAGAACAATACAAGTTAATCCATTTTTTTGTTCTGGCCACGGAACCACATATACTGTGTGCTTTCCCCAGTATGGTTGGCTTGTGCCAATCTACCATATTTTCTTTCTTTGTTGTGGTTTCACAGACATTAACACCTGTTTTTTCCACTTACTAATAGCCTTTAACTCACTAATATTTTTTTTAAATGCATTATTTTTAAAGGCTAAAGTTGACATTTGCATAAATCATTACCCACTTTTTCTATTCATAAAATATCCATTAGTTGAGCTAATAGTAAGATAGTTTTTCCTCTAGTATATTGACAGTCTATATAGCCTGTAAGTTGTAAACATATTAAATCACACATTTTAAGCAATAAATGAGACTAGCAGTTTTTTAAATCTATTTGAAGAGTAATAGCATACCATGTATGAAGTTATTTTGTATGTATTTAGTAAGTGTCATGATTTCATGAAAATTAAGTATCAGACATTCTGTTATTGTAGGCAGCACTAAAAACTGGTATCTGATTAATAAAGTCTGCTCTTTGTTATCAGACATTATGTTTACACTTTCCTCTATTCTTCTCTATGAGGTAATTTATGTTTTACATTTCCTCATAAAATGTTTGTGAATTTTAAAAGGCTACCAAAATTATAGATATTTTGTTTCAAATGTTTATAGAAATAAGAGAACTATTTCTATTTAGCATGCTGATAATAACATTAATAATGTTTAAAACATATGAGTCTGTAAGACATATTCTGCATCAGTCTTTGCCATAAGCTCTTCATATATAATTCCTCTCTTTCCCTCTGAATGCTTCACATAGCAAATAGTAACAATGGCAAAGCTACCAATAAATGGTTCCTGGCAAGTCTGAAAACTTTTATTTTATAATTCTAGTGGAAGAAGCAAAATGTCCCCTAAAAATATTAATCATTTTAAAATAACCATCCACTCAAATCTTTACACGCACATGCCAACAACAAACTCCTTGAAATCACAAAAATGTTTCTTGTTAGCTGGGGAGTGCTCCTGTATGGAAAGATTTCACTAGGATATGCTAGGCTTCGTTGGCTATACTTTGCAAACAAACCTGGAGTCGTGCAATTTGGAGATGTGCTTTGTAGAAAATATCACATAAACTGTACAACTATATGAGTATAAAGAGAGGGTGCTTCAGGCTTGACCACATCTCTTTTAAGTCATGGTGATACATATAGAACTTAGAATTTCTATGTATCAATCTTGGCCTGAGTGAACCCTGATAAGGCCAATAGGATTAGGGCAGTTGTAAAGGCACACCCAGACCTCCCCCTGATTCTCCTGAATATTGTCTTTAGGCATTACTGACAATGAACAGTTAGCTTGATACAGGGTAAATTTTCTGATTTGTGATAGTTCGATTTGATGTTCTGATACTTTGTGTTATCCATGAATGTTGTATTTGTGCCTAAAAAAAAAAAATCTATGTTATACATATCTTTCTACCTTTCTCCGGTAAAAAAGCCTTTATGATTTTATTTTTATCAATTAAAATTTAAACAGAAAGAAATATAGCTACTGAAAATAATTACATTATGTAAAAACATAGATACACAATAAGAATAAAAAATAATTTATAATCACTGGGTTGTTTTCTAGAGAGATAAGCATATTATCCTTAACTTTGAATTTATATAATTAATCCATAAAATTCTAAACAAAATCTTAACTGGAAACTATCTTGTGTTTATATTTTAATTACTTTAATAATAATCGCCATGCTTTATCTATTATTAAATAAAAACTGCGAACCTTCTTCCTGATTATCTATCTCACTATTCTCCCAACAAGAGGGCACTACCTCAGTCTCATGCCAGTAATGTTAAATATATATAAATAAATATTTAAAATTAAAATATAGCTTGTCATCCCAAATAGGCACCTGGAGTCTTTTATGATGAACAGGTGGATGTTCATTCAGGCATATTGGACATATCAGCAGGAATCATTTCAGTTAAATAGCAATGTCATTGCCGTTAGAGAAGATCGAAACAATACACACACACGCACATGCGCACACGCTCACACACACAGAGGATATAGGGACTAGAGGCCTCAGAATTAAACCTATTTGCAGGAGGATGGGTGCAACTCCTCTGTATTACCTAAAATAAGAGGAAGTGTCCTCAGAAATAGATTAAGATATTCTGTCTTTTGTTATTACACTGAAACTTGCAGGTCTGCAGGTACCATTATTCTTTGGCATTTTCTTTTGAGTGAATGAAATATAATATCATTTGAGAAGGTTAGAGAATAAAATTGAGTAGAAAAAATATATATCTTTACATTTAATATATAGTATCCTGAACTTTGATATTAAAGCAATAATGGAGGAATTTATACAAGATAAATGCTTGGATTAATCTCAATTAAATAATCCTAATTTGTTCGAGGGAGGGGAAAAGAGAATAAAGTAATCTATTTAAATACATTTTATTTAAAATATATTCCAGGATGTTACCATCTGTAAATATGTAAATGTGTTTCCACAACAATTATAGCAACTTAATGTAGGCAAAATTAAGGCAGTTTGAGTACCAAAATTCCATTCAACAACACAGTGTGTCAGCAATTGTTCATACTGAATTATGTAGATAATTAATCTAATTTTCCCTCTGCTTCATTTTGTGTTCTATTAGTTTTCTTATTCAAACTTTCAAGTCACAAATCTAATTTAAAACCTCTTAACTAGTCTAACACATAATGTGTTCTATCTAATGTGTTCTATGTGCGTTCAGTGTCTAGCATTGAGCAGAAAAGTTGGAATACTAATTTACTTTGGGGTGTGCAAACCACTCAATAATAAAATAATAAAATCCTGGATCCAGCACTTCTTAATGACACAACTAAATGTGTTCAATGACTTGAAATTGAGCATAAGTAAAAAAAAACAAAAACCCAAAACAAACAAAAACAATCCCCCCCCCACACACAAAAACATAGAACAAAGAAGAAAACAATTATGTAAATTAAGAAAGAAAATCGTGCTAACCAGAACAATATATTCAGTATCTTGGATCTCTATTCAAAATGGTCCCTTTTCAAGATACAAGGACTTTAAAATTAGCAAGACAAGTTTTGATTAACAACTTTACTTACTAGTGTTGCCATTTTAGCATTGCCTACTCTCTATATTCTGTCTCTCTTTTCCTTATACGCGCGTGCGCGTACACACACACACACACACACACACACACACACACACACACACACACTACCATTATTTAGATTTAACATTTGAAATGATATTTTATGGAATCTTTTTAAAAGTCTGTAATGCTTTTTTTTTCCTTCCCTTCCTGCTCCGTTCACATCCCCTTTAGTAAAATTAAGTTTATTTTGATGTACTTTCTTGATTTCAAAGTAAAAGACTCACACACACACACACACACACACACGCACACACACACACATTATATAAAAAAACAAAGAAATAGGATATGTCAGAAAAATTAACCATGTACTGAGTGATTAAACTATTTTGTGTAAGAATGCCATTTCTATTTTGTTAAAATGTGATGCAATTTACCAGACCATAAAGAACTCCTTAAATGAAATGGCTGTTTTCCAGGCAATGCTACTCTGCTGCTGGTTACAATATATTCTGACATCTATGACAGTTTTATAATTCTTCTGTTCTTTGCTCTAAAGTGTCCTCCCTTTGCTGAAGGCTTTCTCCTGGGAAAAGGCACTAAAGTTTTGTGGACTGAAAATAAGTTTGATGGAAAAACAATATCACTATGTGATATAATCTTGTTGCTAATGTTTTTTATGTTAATATAGGAAAGTATTTCAAAAGACCTTTGCATCAGGATTCTGAGATTTTGTTACACGTGCAAATATGTCAGGTAAAATATAGGGAAGAAAATGATGAAAAAGGACACAAGGAAGGACTCATCATATCTTAGCCTCTTTCGTCCAATGCAAAACATGCTAGAACAAGATCTATTATATGAACTGTT